>JANVCC010010406.1:33200988-33250316 GCA_025345505.1 Todiramphus chloris collaris
AGGAGAGAGGAGAGAAAAGAGAAAAGGAGAAGCACCATACTTACCTACAGCTACAACTCCGGTAATTACGTAGCTTCAGCCCACTAGCATTGTCTTGAGAAATGGTTCCAGACAAGGCTCAGCTGCACCCCAAACCTAGCTGCAATCAGTGAGACCTCAAAACATACACAATACTTCATATCTACTTTTCTGCCTTCTCATAGGGTCAAGCCTCTAAACACAGCACGTTTTGCAAGTGTTGCTGCAATTGTCTGCGTGGGCTTGCCAGATAACAGAGGCTCAAGAACACAGTTCAAGCTGCTCCATAGCTCTTTCTTACTGCTCTTTGCGCAGTTTATGGTGCTCAGAGTGGCAGACCACCACACAGATGTATTGTGTAAAATTTAAAGTAAAAGCCAGTAAGGTCATTTTCATTACTTCAAAGTTTATTACACAGTAGCTGATCTAATGCAAAAACAACAACAAAAAGAATGTTAAAAACCGATCATAAAGGCAGTAAGTGCAAACACTGTATTAATGGACAGTGGGGGTGGAGCACATTTCTTATGGTATCAGCAATTTTTCTTATTAAAGCAGTATTAACTTTTCTGTAGGAATTAAATAGAGCAGGAAAGGAGGAAGGGTAACAAAAGAAATCAACCTCCCCTCCAAGCTCTTCAGATTTACTGTCAAGAAGCAGGTTAGCAAGCATTTACCTTAGCTGATCCAAACGGGAATATGCTTCTGTAGAGGGTCAGTTAGAATAAACCTACTTATTAACTATATAGCTTAAGAACACCCCACTGTTGTATTTTTTTTTTTTTTAAAAAAAAAAAACCAACCCATCTTTAAAGTTCCTTTTAAGAGTGAACTTTCTATATCCTTTGGCTGCACACTGTTCACTATGGCTTCAAACAGGAAGTGGGGTAACGATTCTGACAACTGCTTGTAGCAAATAAAAACCACAGGAAGAGAAAGAAAATGACTGCAGGTGTTAACACCTGAATTTAACTACTTTGGTCCAATGCTCAGACTACTATTTAAGGAGAAAAGAGGCAGGGGAGGGGGGAAGTACAGAAAAAAAAAGTACATGCACCAAGTAATGACTAAATATGCTACGTCATGCACATGTATGTACAAAGTCACAATGAGGATAAGAAACAAACCTACAGTTATTCCTGATATGAAAGTATTATTTCATAAAGGCCCCCTTTTTTTTTTTTCCTTAAAGGCTCTGAACAGATACCATTTAAATGTTTCAATCCTGATAGATGTTAAGTTAAAAGTTACCATTTCAGAATGTATGTTTAAGACTGCTTTCCTTTTTTCACTTCAAATGTTTATTGTAGCTATACTATTTCCTCTTGCTCCTTAGAAAATATAGTCAAGTGGCATCAAGAAATGAGGTGGGGAGGAGATTAAGGTGTGTCCAACAGAGAGGTTGTGCTGGTGTGCAATTCCATACATATGCTTACAGCTGTAGCAATCAGAGGATGCTCTCTCTGGTTCCCAAAGGAAGTGAGAAGCGTTTACTTCCTTGCCAGGCTCATTTTTTTAAATAAAACAATCTGTGTCAAGAAGCAACAGAGGTTTTAAACAAACCCAACCTACAGGGAGAGTTGCCTTCATGCATGAATTCTGTATCAGAAACTTTATGCAACCAGGGCAGTGCACTTGCAGAAGCACTCTCCCTCCCTTCCCCCCTAGCAGAGTAAGCACTTCTGGGGACTTTGGCACTGCTTTTAATGCACCAATTATCTTTTGCACTTTCAGATCCTGAGAAACCTGAGTTGCCAGTAACTCTTGCCAGATAAAGGACAACATTCACCATTGACATAGGCTGAATAAGGCTGAAATCCCTTTTTCACTTCCTCATAACTTTCCCATATCTATTCTCCACACCCCCCGCCTCCCTTCCCCCCAGAAGTGCTTTATGGTTTGGTTTCAAGACATTGAAGAAGCTTCTTCAAAGTCCGAGTTAGACTTCCTTGTGCATTTTCAAACCTTGAAGACATACGCCCTGACTCTGTAGAAAGGTGTTTTTTTCACGTCTTTATGATAGATTTTTTGAACAGTATGACTAAAGTTATTTATGTGATTTTATTATAGGGCTTTATTTTGGGATCATTTGTAATTTGGGGTCAGGCCCTTTTTTTTCTCCAATTTATACTGAAATGGTTTTTCATCAGTGTATTTCCTTAAGTAATTCATGAATAGACTGTACTTCAAATCAAGCTCAAGATAAATTAATAGTCATGGATGACTGTATATTACGAGAGTGCTTTGCTTCTGAGCTAAAAGTTTCAAAGAATATTGAAGATGGTGGAATAGGCTGAAGGTACTCTTACGGCTTACTTCAAGGAGAATGGATGGCTTGGGTTTTTTAATTCTTGTTGTTAATAGAATGGAGTCAAGCTTTAGAAACAATCTCATCTTTCACTAGAACCAAAATCCAGTTATTTAGTTTATAGGAAGCCATCACAAGTTTTTTCTGCCACAAATGCACCCATCTGAGATAATACATGAGAGGCCAGCAAGAGATACAGGAAAGGAACTGCAGAAAGTCTGTGAGGAGAAATATGAGGCTTTTCATATCAGGTCCCTGACAGTGTGAGAGGGAGTTGTAAAGCAGGTGAAGGCAGAAAAGCATGTCATTCAGTCAAGGAAAGAACAGCACATGCAGGGTGACAGTAATCACATTGTTTGTGAGTGACAGCTGAGAGCTTAAAGCAGGCAGCCTTTAAATATCTTTAAAGCATCTTGATAGTGTGAAACTGAAACATTTGTTTTACCATTGACAAGTGTCCTGCCCTTTGTTTTCTTTTTTTCTCAGCCCCTACCTGCAATTGCTCGAGGTTTACTCTGTAGCCTTTTTGTTAAATTTAATTATTTCAGCTAAGTGTCCTGGCCCTCGAAAGGTCCTTATTACTTAAAAGTCCCTCTTACTTTGTGCACAAAACTGAGAAATGAAACATATAGTATTATACTGGTCACATTAAACCTTCCCAGTTTGAAATATAAAAATACAATTTTTCAGGACCAAACCCAAGTTTAACAGGCAGTACTACGAGAGTGACTGAGCAGGTAACCTTTTCCCCAGCACTGATATTTCAAAGCTTCCTGTGTCTTTAATTAATGATTGCTTTCAATATACGGGGGTTCAGTGCAGCTTTCTGAAACGGCTGATACAGAGCTCATACTATTTCCCACAGATATATGCAGGCAGGAGCCTGCTTCTCTGAGAACCAACACACAAAACATCTGATATTCTACACTACGAAAATACAGAAAGACTAACTGCAAAGTAATGGTCCAAATATACCTACTAAGCAACAGAAGACAAAATAAAGACAAAATAAATATGGTTTGTCCTACCTAAGGCACAGTCTAGTCATAATATATTTTGCCCTATCTACAAAACCAGTCAGTTAAGAACAAGTGCAAAGCCTTTGAGAATCCACTCCTGTGGTTTAAGAAATCTGATTTCATATTGCCTGCCCATTCATATTAAAAAAACCAAACAAAAATAATCCGATTAGTCAAAGTTTTAATTAGTCAATAGAACTATCTCCTTAAGTGGCAAGTCCTGATGAAGATAGCATAAAGAACGTTTCTCTTAGGTGGCCTCCTTGTTAATTTGAACAGGTAATACTACTCAGAGGGAGAAAACAAACTAGTGGCTTAAGGCAGATTCTGAACAAGGTACTATTTTCATAAAGAATGGAAAGAAAGAAAGAAAAAAAAAAAAAAAAAGCACCAAAACCTCCCTGAAGAGCACCCTGTTACTACTTCTAAAGTAACAATGGGAAATGCTGAAAATCGGCATCCAGAGAAACCATCATCTTAGCAGCCGTGTAGCATTGAAAGGAATGGAATAGCCCATGACAAACTAGGTGACAGAACATACAAGATATTCAAGGGACCCTTAGCTCCTTTTTAGTATGATAATAGCTAAAACATTAATCACAGCATTTAAAATATTTCTTTTTCCACGGAAAACTAATACAGCAAAGCAATTTCCAATGAAAGTTTCAGTAAGAACAAGGGGAGAAAAGGCTATTGAAACTGTCAGGAGTTCACAGAGGTAAAATCTTACAAGTAGACTGTTTCATGTTGAAAAAAAATTTAAAATCATCTTGGCACACCGCTATTGCACATTTTAACTTACTATTCTAAGACAGACAGCCTTGCAAAAGAAGTCTGACATTGCAGCTGAAGAAATTTTAATGCACTTCAGTAGATTATTACTGTCACTTCCTCCCCTCCTACTCAAGTACAAAACAATTACTAAACCAATTACAGTAAGTGAAGCAGCATCTTCTTTTGTGGGAGTGGAGAAGTTAGGTTTACTTAGTCAGGAACACTAGCTAGAGTGCACATTTGCCTGTTTGAAAAGTCAACATGAATGAATCACCTCTGTTCGAGCCTTCCGTGGCATGTGGCTTTTCGAACAGGAAGAGTGCATCAGCTCACACAACATGCTTCTGCTTTGGCTTTCAGTTCTGTAGCTTGCAAGCAACAAAACAGCAAAAGTATTCTGTTCAAAGTGCAACAGAAGAGCATGTTTTTCATCTGCTAGCATTTAAGGCCCTACCATTTATTTGTATTTGTTCTCTAGCCCCTGTATCATTTCTCTATTATTAGTTGCTTTAGATGACTTCAACTCTGTGCCTGCACCTGCATGTATGCACATGGGAGATTACCTAAAGAAACTTAAAAATTAAGACAAATCACGTTTTCATAGATACATGGATCACTCTAAAATAGAAGAGGAATTTAGGACATTTGAAGTATGTACTTACAGAAGTTATAGACCGAGACATATTATTTCATACAGCCTCGGTTCCCAAGCAGTGGTATGGATTATGGTATTGTGCAGTATATGGTACTTTCAGCACTCCCATTAATTGTCCTGAATGACCAGTCTGCAGCTTGATATAGATCACATCTGCTGGCTTCAAATTCAACCACCTTCAGTGCTTGCTCATTTAAACAGCATTCATAGAACAACCACACATACAAAAGTCTAAATGAGGCTACAAGTAGTCTTGAGCATTATAATTTTTTTCCTGACTAGGCAATTCAAAAAATATATTGAAATATTTGTTTTATTTCATAGGAAGTCCATCTTCTGACAGAAAACGGTGCAGAAATACAAGGTGTATCACCCAAGTTAGGCAGGAAAAACAGGACGTTACTGAGGCATATGCAAGACACAGGAAGCACAAAAGTTTTTGAACCAGTGAGAGGTGGCAAGTGCTAACTGGGCCTGTTAGGGTTTCACTCTAAAGATAAGCATGGGGAGCTGCACCAGTAGGCTGACATCAGAAAGAATGGCTAGTCAGAAATACACATACATGTAAAAATATTTATTGCAGCTACCTATGTTTTCAGACCAGAACACATGGGAAAGAAAAAAAAAATCAAGTCTTTCTGGTGTTTTCCTCTTCGCCCATCAAGAGCCAGAGATTTGCTAGCACAAAAGTACTGTGTGACATGCAGCACAAGGTGACACCAGACAGGTGGGTCAGGTTTCATCTTTATCTAGCAGAGTACAGCAAGAGATGGTTCTCTTTCTCTGCCTCCAGACATTTAAGTCACTTAAGGGAAATGAAAATCTAAACATAACTGTAGCAACAAAGCAGTTGGGTTCCTGTATCGTAATTTAAATATGACATCATGAAGCAGCGTCCTCACTCTACCCTAAAACAACTGCAAAGAAAACAATGATCTGAAATACAACTACCGAGTAAGTACAAAGCGAGAGATTCTAGAATTCCACAGCACAGGTAACGCCTCTTCCCCACTTCTACACACAAGAAGCCTACCAAATATCATGCACGTGCCTGTACGAATCTACACACAACCTGTAATTCAGTAACTGCAGCAATTACAAAGTATTTCATGCCTATGCCTAAGGCCATCATGCTATATACAGCAAGTATGAAAATAACCAGGAAGCTAACAAGCCTTTTACCTCTACAAACCTCAGACAGCTAGCCTGTATTAAGGAGAACCATTACAAACTGAAAAATATTTCTAGGGTCAGCTGGTAAATAAAAATGTCATGTATCAGAGTTGCAGTCAGTATGATACGACATTTTGCAGCTCAATAGCACCTTTTTTACTTTTTCCTTTTTTTCATTCCTCTGAAAGGAATGTAAAATTAGATTTAGGGAGGAGAGAAAATGGGAAAACCTCTTTCAAAGATTTTTTTTTTATCTCTGCAATTGTTTACACTAAGCCATTACACATGCACACATAGACACAGGTCATTAGCATAGGTTAGCAATAATACCAGTACCTACACAGGTTTTTTTCATAGAGGAAATCCTGTCATTCTGTATCCTATTTTGGGACTACCTTCAGATTGCAGTTCATTCAGATACTGAACATTAACTGATTGGAATTAATGCTCTTTCCTTCTCCTTCCTTCAAGTTGAGAGTCACTGTAAATGATCCTTAATATTCAGTTGAATTTGAGTATTTACTCTTTGGAAGAAATACTTGACAAGAAAGCTCTTGTGTATCTTTTGCAAAACATGGGTAGAATGTTTATCTCCACAATCAAAGGCATGAGTGTGAACAAACACAACTGCAAGCAAAATCTTGGAAATCCTCACTGATTGTGATTCTGTGGTAGATATTTACTTATTAATTTTTTGGGTACAAGTTCAGATCAGATTTGATGTTTGGCAAGTCTGTAATGGATGCACCCACTCCCAGTGAACAGCACTTTGCTGCAGGCATCACCAGCAAGGCCCCCTGAGCCCACTGACCTCTCCCAGACAGCTGAAGGCTGCACAACAGTGATCTCCCTCGAGAGCAGGGATGCCTTAATTAAACCTAGAATAAACATGTGTCAAGAGTTATGTTTCCAACAGGTTTTAAAATGTGTTGGTTTTACCTGTAAATGATAAACTGGTTCATTTCAGCTCCCCAAAATGAAAGATGAAAAATGACAAAGCCATAAGCAACTTGCAGTGCTTGTCTACTAAATATGAAAGAAACTTCACGTATCTCAATTCTTAGTCAGTGGCTTGCTCTAAGGAAGTAAATGGATAATGTGAAAAGCATACTCTGACACCAAATCCACAATGAACTTCTAGTTCTATTAATACTATTAAGTATTCCAAATTGTATTCTCATACAATACATAGAAAATACACATGTAGCATGTAATCAGAAATTTTACTTCCATACATCCCCTTAAAAAAACAGGCATATCACAGCTAGGACTTGATTTTCTGGATGGAAATTCAATCTGCCAACAATTCAAAGAACTTTCATTAATAAACTGGATTAACCTATGTCACAAAATATTCAATCTTATACAAAACTGTACTAACAGAATATGTTTAAAAATGTTTCACAACATAAACAACCACTTTCATAAATTCTTTTGTCTTTTTAAAGAAAAAACCCTCTCCGTTTCTAAAAATGTCAAAAAAACACACTTCTGTGGAATCAGTTGTGCTAAATACATTTATCAAGTTAAAGATCTTTCTGTTCTTTGTGAGGCAAAGGAAATATTTTCTATGTATTACACAAATATGTTACAGAAGACTGAGACAGTACACCTCTCAAATTCTGGTTCATTCCCCAGGACACAGCCAAACAAATTTTTCAGGATACATCTGGATTCAGTAGGTGGTCTCTGGCCTGCCCTCCAGATACCTACCCAACTTCTTGGCTGCATCTATTCCACCATTAGTTTGAAAGTTTTCTGTGAAATAGAAGCGTTTGGTTTAAGACATGGGCTATGTGACAGCAAAGGTTGCCAACCAGATGAGTACAAGCTGGAACAGCTTGTTGGCCAAGGATGCCAGAGAACAGGTGGGAACAGCTGCTGGGCACCCAGCTTGCTGCAGGCAGACCAGCCACCCCCAAGAGCCAAGCTCTGGGTCAGGGATCCCCACTCAGGTTCCCGTTCCCCAGGTATGGCCTCACTGATGTTGTGCACTTCTGCAAGTACACTCTAGTGCAGATAGCTGACTTTTTTAAAAAGCTGGAGGACATAATGGGTAACATAGGTTACTAGGGGTTTCTTTTCTTCCCAGTAAAAACTAACAATACAACTTCAAACTGTTTCATCTGCACCACATTTACTCATTTGACTGCAGAAGTGCTTCAGCCAATTGTCTTTGACTTACTCATGCATGTGCTGCTCTCTTCCTCAAAAATGCTGCTTTTTATTCACTCTTAAGCATGTTTTGCACTAGAAACACCTTCCCTTTTCCCAATACATTCTAGACTAAGCTCATATCACACAATAAAAGTTACGTTCACTAGGGGCAGAATTATTAAATGACATTTGCAAAGCAGAGACTTGACAGCTATTCACAAGATGGTGAACATTAACCAGAACAGTATTTTTATCTCCTACAAGTGCAAGCTGGGGCATAGGGGGAAGTACACCAAAAGGCAGTAAGAATCACAGAAGTAAAATGAACGTTACCGCTCCAATCTCAATCCAGCCAGTGGATTGGAAAGAAAAGGTAGACACTGCCACTGACATTTCCACCAAAAAATCTCAGTGCTGCAGCTTTCAATGCTACCTCTGCTACACTGCAAATAGTTTTGCTTTACATGTGAGCACGCTGCAGCATGAAAAAGAAGACATTCTAAAGGAAAGAGCATGCACAGTTATAAATCTGCTCTGTGTTCCTATGCAGGGCAATAAGGAAGATCTAAATAGCATGACATTTTTTGCTCAATTTATCTTCACGGTCACTGGTTTAATCGTTAACCTCCTTATTGATATAACATGTTTTTTGTACACTAAAACAACTTCCAGCAAAGCTATCTGCTTCTCATTTTAGTGAAGGTTGAAAAACAGTGCTTTCTATCACACAAGCAGGTGTTCAGAAACAGATGTTGTGAAGCACAGTTGCCCGCAGTGCTTGTGCTATCTGGAGTCTTAACGAGCCTCTGATTTCATTGAACAAAAACTAACAAGCTGTCCAGCTCTCCTTATCAGGCTTGGTTCCCACAGCTGACCAGAGTGCTATTCTGGATTAGCAAGTAGATACCACAACAGCACAAGATCTTCCCCAAAAGTTCTAACCTCCTAAAAAAAAAAAGTCCCAAACAACCACATCACAATCCTTCCCATCTCCAAATGAGGGTGCTTCATTCTTCAATTAAAATCCAGACAGCATTTGATGCTTACCTCCTATTAGCTTTCAGCAACAGTTAGATTTCTACACTATGACTTCTGCCTATGAAAGTCTCTTATGTGGGAATTGTATTCATAAAAGACTACCTTATAACAAAGAAATCAGAAAACTTGTTCTGGAATGAGAAAAAAAAAAAGAGAAAAAATCAAAAACACGATAGATATGAAACTACATTTTGTATTTATCACATAACTATGTCTACAGAAGGAAAATGTCAGCGCTTAGTTGTCCAAGATGCAATTTCATGCAAAATCATTTTGCTGCTCTTAACCCACTTTTCATGTGGGCACCTCAGGAGATGGTGAGCTGTATGTGAGGGAGCTGACTTCCACAAGCTGAGTATCAGCACCCACACCAGACAGGATTATTGAGCAAACTATGGAAAGTAAATCTGGACTAGCTACTGCAGCTTCCACATATAGACATGACCCTGACTCACAGAACTTCAGAACATAGCTTCTCACCAAGTGTCTCCTTGCTGCCTCTCACATTCTCTGTACCTCACCACCTACATGGTCATCTGTGTGGAAAAGGGGATTAATTTGTGCATGGTTGATAGCTGGTCATCAAGAGCTAGCTCTGATTGTTTTTAAGATACAGCCTGTAATTCAGTGTATTGCTGTTTTTCGTGAAGGAATCCAAGCTGCATCAGATCAAAACTAAAAACTATTTACAGGTTATTGTAACAGTCACAACAAAAAATATCCACACTTCTAAAAGATCTATTTTTTTGCCTTCTTATTCTAGGAACCTCATGCATGAAATGCATTTATAGGTACAGTGCTATTATAAAACATTTAATTATTTGTCAATAACTACTACATATTACGTCAAGAGATGCTCAAAGTATACAGCCAACTCAGACACTTTGTATGATGCTTTCATTTCTATTTCACTGAAAGATTCCATTGCCTTGAAAGAAACATACACCTATGCTGAACATAGACATGAATTTCTCATTTAGCTGGTGCCAGATAGAAAGCCCCTTACCCAAGAAGTCAGTATTTTTCCTCACCAAGAGCAATTAAGAACTAGTGGAGTGCTTTCACCAATGAAAGGAAAATCAAAGTTACAAAAAATACACATGACATCAACTACTCTGTGTTACTCATCAAACATGGCAGGTTTTTTTATTTGCATGGTCACAATTTCAGATTATAGATAAAACCATGAAGCACACCTTTAATTAGAAAAAAAATATTATCATGCCCAAAAGCACAAATGACATTATTGATATAACTGGATAATTACGTTTTTGAAGACAGGTTTGCAAATCAGCAGTTCTGTACTCTGAGACAACCACCCTCAAGGTCCTCTTCCTACTCTAACACAGATTTAATCAATTCAACCCAAGCTAAATGACTATAGAGCTTAATGATAAAAGCTGTAGGGGGGGGGGGGAGGCAATTATCAAAAGAGCACTTCCTAGTTTTTTTCTAAATTGTAGAACAGTCTCAGTAGGCAAGTGGTGGAAGTTCCAGCACATGAGTCACTTAGTACTAAACTATACAGGCCATTACTAAAAAAAAAAACAAACAAAAAAACCCCCAACCCAGCAACAACAGCAAAAAACATCCCACACATGAAAAGTCACATTTTGTGAAAGAAATTAACAGATGAACAAGTAGATTTTCTTCACTCCATTTTTCTTAATGATTCAGAAATCAAAAGGTCTTTAATACTTGTTTAAAAATTGAATTAAAAAAAAAAAAATTTGATTCAGTAATAATTTAGAGGCTTGTCAAAAACTCCAAGAACTAGTATCAAGCAGGTAAAAGAACTAAAACTTTTTTTCCTGAACTTAATACACTCCCAGAATTCCAATCCAGGTGTAACTCTTCATACTGGGCTATGGTAACATCATTGGTATCATCTGTGAAGTCAATTTTGTAACAGAATTGTCATAACAAAAGGCTGGTAATTACTGAATTACTGTAAAAAAGAAAAAATCATGCAAAGATGTTTGAGTATAATCCATTCTTATGAATCATATTGCTAACTATTCAACAGGAATGAGAATTAGTTTAATTGTTAAAAAAAAAAAAAGACACAATTAGTACATGCATGGCAGGTAATGGTTTTGCCATGAGCACTCCGAGGAAGTCTTCTGACCTTTTCCACTTTACGTGTGGGGAAACTGAGGCATAATGACAATATTATTTTATAACTCAATATAGCTAAGGACGTTCATATTCAACTTAGGTCTAAGCACATGCATTTCCACCAATTTATGCATTTTGATGTATGCTTTCTTGCAGAGCTAGGACATTAAAACTACTCCATGATGCTAAATACAGAAGGCCCTGCAAAACTGGCCAACAAACATTTATTAGTTTTAATAATTGTGTATGTTAAACTTTTACATTTTTACAAGCAGGCATTGGAAAGAACAAGATAAAAATACGGTGTTTTTTCACATAAAGCAACAGGTGAATTCCTCCGCAGAACTTTTTCTGAACTCCGCTCACAGAACTCTCAAGTTGCCATGAATGATCTGCTTGGAAAAAAGACACTGAATATACATTGATGGCAACTGTAACCTGTGATGAATTTTAAAAAACCTCTATACATCTGTCTTGATATTTGCTTTCATAGTTTTATTTCTATAATACAATGAAGTGATGTATTCAGATCATTTCATGATGAATCCACAACATACATTTTCAAGGGAATTTTTTCAGTTATTACGTTTTGCTGCTCAGAACAAATATAACAAGTGATCTTTTGCAGGTCTGGCTGTACTACAAAATGTTGTTTCTCACCTAACATTATCACTTTAAGACAAAAAATAGTTTTAATCTTTCTTTAGGTGGGAAAGACTGACTGTAGCAAGCCATGTTATAAATATATTGCAGTGGCTGCATTATCCAGAGATACTACTTCTCTACTGGGGAGTTAAGAGTATGATACCCATCAATCTTTATGTACTTTTAGTAGTTTAATTTCCCCCGTCAACCTTGTCATCTGTATTTAGGAAAATCTCTGCAGTATACTTAGCAGCTCCTTGACAGAACTTCATTGTACAACCTTCTTAAAAATCCCTAACGGGTACAGCAAATCTTTTCTCTAGGTAACATACATTAATATATCACGTAATCAATTGCTATCCTTATCAGTGTTTACTTGCCAGGTACATGCCAAGCAAAAATGAAGCCAAAAATACGGAATAGAAGGTTTGACTTGTTTGCTACACTTAGGCAGCAACGTAGGACTAACTGTGCCAGGCAGCACTGCACATCTTAATGTTTATTAATACACAGGTTTGCATAAATCACTAGAATTTTATATTTTATGTTGAATGGATTTCCACATGACATAACAGGATTTTAAAATGCCTAATCTCTTTCTCAAGATACTTTATACTTAAGGCTTGAGACTAAAATTAAGAGGCAAAACCCTCGCAGATGAAACAAGTTGTACAAGAACCATAATTAAAGAAACAAAACATAGTTTGGAAAGAAAGCTGACTTACTCATGCTGACCTATAGAAGTTACCTGGAGAAAAAGCATCCCGTTTACTGGTGCATGTATTTTCTAGTACATCACCATGTCAAAAAAACTGCATTTCTTTTCCATGTTGGGTCTCTTGCATGATTGTTATTTGCCAAGCACTATTAAGTTGAGAATAGATTCTTATTTTTAATCAGTCAAAACAACAAATAGTTATATAGCTAAGTAATTGGTTGGTTTATGGCCACTAATATTCTTCTACTGCTTTGTATTTAGCCTAATTTTGAGGTGGTTTGGTTTTTTTTTTTGGTAAACTGAGGGGGGACAAAAACTCTGAAGTTTGAAAGTTTATTGTGTAGACAAATGCCAGCTACACCAAGGATAGCCTGATTTAGAATTTCTAGATAGAAACAGAAACAGTGATAAATGGACTGGTGGTTCTTCCCATCTGAAGAGGCCTCTATGATGTTGTTATCCAACATTCCACAAAAAGAGACGTTAATGTCATAACTGACTGAAAACTAATATCTTTCACCTCTAGTCTGTTTTGTAAAATAGTCATTCAAATGCCACTTGGAGGAAACAAATTACAGGGAATCCATTGGTACCCTTAGAAAGTTTTTCTGATAATTAAGCAAGCTAAATTTTAAAAAGTATGCCCCTTTATTTCCATAATACAAATACTTTCTCACCACCACACCACCACTCCCCCTTCCCCTTAAACTGTTTCTTCATTTCTCAAAAAACATTTCCTCAGCCTGCTCACTTTTCAAATGAAAAGATACAGGAAGCAGTACAAGTAAGCATCTGGAAGGTGTGCATGTGGGAGGAAATCACACATCACTTGCCTTTTACTATTAGTTTCATCAAGGGTGACATTCCAAGTAAAGACATACAATATATTGTTTTCTGTTAAAATAAATTAAACACGGCATTATAGAAATTTTCCTACTTCCCTATCTACCTTGGCATTTTTGCCACATATGTATTCCATTGGTTTTCTAAAAAAGTTTTTAAAAATGTTTTGTTGATCTTTTCTATTTATCTTGCTTCTGAACGATGATCTACCTGGCACAGCTCAAGTCTTAAAGGAATAAAGATAGTGAAGTGATGGAGGAATCAGGAATTTAGGAAAAGGGAACCCCAAACTAGTAAACATCCTCCTCTTTAACCTCTCCCTCAAGACACTTGCACTCCTACGCTGCTGTTAAGGCTAAAACTGAGTTTAGCTAGAGCTTTGTGCACCTTTCATCTTTTTGCCAGTATTTCCAATGAAAAAAGTAATCACCAGTAAGGTGCATCAAAATGCCAGATACTCTGTCTCAAGTGTTTTTCCTCTTTTTACTGCCTCTGTTCTCCCTACAGTACTGCACTGTGAAGCAAGAATGTTAAATGCTAGGTACATTGGAGACAGGGCACAAAAGTTAGAAAACAAAATAGAAAGAACAAGCCAAGTGACCCTTTTGTATTGAGTCTATCTTTTCTACACAGTGAAGGTGGAAAACAGCCCTTTAAAGTGATTTGAACTAGATCCTTCTTGCTATGGAGTCTTTTAACACTAATGTTCCCAGGAGTTTCATTTAAAGAGTAGGTCATACATCCTGCCGCTGCCCTCTGTTACCCAGGTCTCCACACTAGCCTGGTATGGTCTTCAGACACTGCCCCTACTTACTTCTTGCTTTCTCATCCCTTCCTCAAGAATATCCATACTTCTCACCTCTATGCACACATATGGTGATTAAAAAAGACTCACTAAATATTGTTCTTTGTAGCAGCAAAATACTGTCTACTTACTGCAGATGTTAGTAGTGTGAAATAAAATCTTATCACTGTAAAAGAGTGTGAAGTTACATTCTTTTTTCCCACTGTGGACACTTCAATTCCACTGTCACGTTACCCAACAGTATTTGCTTATCTACATTGAATCAACACTTTCAACCCTAGCTATGGAGAACTTGTCTGGGAAGGAGGAAAGGGAAGAAATGTGTTTGATTATTTACAAGAAAACACATCTGAAAACAGTACCAGAAATTGTGGTATGGATAGGATGCACGCTGTCTCCAAGCAATCTCTCTTATGTTAGTTACCTGCTTGCAAACAGGTGAGTAAGGGAAACAAAACACACACGTAACATACTGCTCTCTTCTGTCCAGCCTTCTGACCTAAATAAACTCCCTAAAGGAAGCCTGAAAAGTAACCATTGTTTTAGCATAAGAAATATCATCGTCAAAACAATCAGTAGACATACAGTACTTCTGCTGATAAACTTGAAAAGTCCTGAATAACAAATATGAAGTATAATACTTATGCTGCCTTACTATGAAAAGAATGCTGCTGCTGCACAGAGTAAGAATCTCTATAAATATTATATAATCTCTATAAATATTAGCATAAAACTCAAGTATTTCTTACATCGGTCAAAATCTTTTGCTCACTTAAATGAGGCAAGTACAGGTTCCTTGACTCAGATCAACTAAGGAAGCTTTCCAGACAGCAAATGCAACAGGCAATGTTTTCGTAGCACACATGGCAAAGCTGTAAGGAAAAAGCAGCAACCATTGCAGCTTTTTTTATCAGGAAGGACTGTCATGTTCCTCCAAGACCTTCTGTAAACTATGTTGATGAAGAGTGCAGAACAAGCCACAGACAGTGAAGTAAATTATAAGCCATAGCTCATGATGGATTTAACATCATATGCTTCCAAGTTCAAGGCTGAAAAAAAATTCTTTGAAAACACCACCCACTCTGTTCTCCACCATCTGTTGTCTTAGTTTACTGTTTTGATAGGTAAACTCAGTTAATGAGAGTTATTTCTCTTGGCAAATACTGAGTTTCCTAGACCACAAGGTAAATACATATTAGCCATTCAGAAGGATCATCTTGGCTCCAAGTGTTGTTATGGAGAAACATGACAGACCATTTAAACTTTCTAACATACAAATCCACTACCTTTTCTGCTATTGCCAGGGTCAGGAAGGCCTAGTGGATACCAGTACATGCTTCCCTTTACATGAGACTATGGGTGTGTTTTAAGCACAGGGGAACTTTGTCCTGTGCTGGGATCACAGCAATTTGAAGATGCAATGCTCTAAGTAGAATAACATCTTTTTTTTTTTTCTCAAGAATTGATGTGGCAAATGAACAAGTAACAGGATTTAAACAGACAAGTTTTGGAAAGATAAAAATAGCTCAAACTAGCACACCACCTTTTAAAAAAGAGGTAAAATGGAATTTATTTTTTTTATTTTGAGAGAAAATGCACTACTTTCTTTAGTGCTATGGAGACATTTGCCCCTGAGCTGTTATCTTTAACTCCTAAGAAGTTTTGTAGCCACTTTTGAAGAAAAGATTATAGCAGCTTTGAAGTATATACAGTTGGTAAATATCCGCACCTGACATTCACAAACTTTGTGGGGAGCATTCTTTCTGAACCTACAGAACAGCCGGTAAACTTCATTATCACTGAAAATTTAAGCTGTAAAATTCAGTGGAATCCTCTGTTCAAGGGGAAAAAAGGAAAGGTCTTTTCTGCCTTCACATTTCTCTTAGTTCTGCTTGGCTTTGTTTTGTTGTTGTGATTTGTTTTGGGTATTTTTTTTTTTGTGGTTTGTTTTTTTTCTTTTTGTGGGTTTTTAAAATTAAATTATTTAAGAGCACCACAGTATTTCATCTCTGTAATCCTTTTACAGTGAAAGGCCTGGAGATGTGGGTACAACCAAGTCTTCATGTAGAATTGATTTATCTTAAATGAAAAGCAAGCAGCAACTACTTTGACTAAATTGTGAAACAGCTGTAAGGTGACAATTTCGTTTACCATACAAAGTTTTGCTATTTTGAATGAGATCTTATCTCCCACCACATGATTATGTTTTTTTCTTTTCTGCCTGTGGCTAGGGTGGGGAACATTTTCCTTAAATCTAAAGACAAAGACATCATATGTATATGTGGAAACAAAAAAACCCAACCAAACCACCAATTCCTTTGCCTGGGATAACAGTTTTTATCTGAAAGTTAAGATAAAGGCGTAAGAAGTATGGATGTAGGTAAAAGTTGCAGTTGTTCTTTAACTTGTTTTTTCATTATGGTTGCTCTTTGTCAAATAAAGGAATGGGCTTCTAAAGGGAGTGTCAAGCTGTAACTTTGCTTTCTGTAGCAAGTTCTGCCAACAGCACAAGATGATGTTGATCTAGGTTTCCACACAGCTCCTGTGCAGAATGCTACTGCCTATGTATCAGAGTCAGCTGACAAATGTGCTTCTGACTTACGGTTGCACCAGGTCAGCATATCCAGGAATCATTACATCTGCTGCTTCTTTTGCTCTGGGCTCTGACTTGAAATCAGTTTGTAGAACAGAGGTTAGAGATTGCATATAAGAGGTAAGAAAGTGGAAAAGAAAAGATCAACATCGTGCCAAAAAAATGGCCACTATATTTGTCAAAATAATGGAAAGCAGAACTAAAGTAACCAAACTTTCCATTTCACCATTCTTTATTACAGTAACTTGATAAGCATAATACAGTCACAGAGCCTTCGTTGGCAAGGTGTGCTTGCTTCCTACACAGATTTGATTGCCCTTTTTTCTCCCCAAAACAAGGGATGCTGGCTCATGTGCAAGGTTCAGCATCAAGGCCAGATGTGGTTTATTCTTCCACGCAGGATAATCAGCCCTTTCCCCAAAGCACTCTTTGTCTGCCACTCGGTCACAGATCATTTGGTTTAAGGTATTCATTATTCAGTCTCTTCCTCAAACAAATGCCCCTTCTCTCCCAGCTGTGCAGCCAGAACTGTGGCTGGTGAATCACTATCCACAGCTGGGTAATTAATGAAGTCTATTGTATTCACATCAGTAGCATTACCCCAGTTCATACACAAGACTTCCCATGCAAATTGATTACATTGCTGCATCTTAGAAATGCAATATTTAACATTAATTTCTCTAGAAAACATCTGCCATAAGAAGCATAGCCATTCTAGAAGCACCAATGAGATCTTGCAAATCATCTTTTATGCAAAACATACATATTTTACAATACATTAGTCTCTCAAACCACTGCTTCTTTAAGGATTTTATGCATCTATACTACAAAAATCAGCTCAAACTGAATTCCTTCATGCTCTTTAACTGATATCAATTAATTGTGCACTCTATCAAACAGCACTGTAAATTCTCCAGGAAATACATGATTAATACAAGTTAAGATTCTTACAGAGTAATAAAAAAAAAAAAAAAATCAAGGGGTTTTTACTACTTGTTATGAGAACAAACAGTGTTATGTTCAATACAAGAAATTCCTAAAGCCCAATCTACGGTACAGTTAAAAATATCAAAGACACCATCTTAATCATTGATTTATCTATATATATTAAAAAACACAGATAAATTGCAGTCTAAGAGTTAAAATTAAAAAAAAAAAATCCCTAGGAAGAATAACAGGCATGCAGATTCTTCTAACACTGTACTATTGGTTTAATTTGCCTATCTTCAAATATGGCCATCCTCGTTCTTTCCTCCAGTCCCTTGTTGCTCAGGTTGCAGCTGCATGGATCATTCCCATGGAAGCACACATCTTTGGAGAGAGTCACAAAGGATTTAATCAACTACTCCTCCAAGAAAGCACAGCAATGCCAGAATAAGCATTCCCCCTTCTCTCCCCACCAGAATGTAGGCAGGCAACCCTTGTCACTCCGTCGTGACCATTTCCATATAAAGATCTGCAGAAGGCATCAGGTGCCCTCCCTCCACTGCCTGCCACCACCTACATACAGATCACTCCCCTCCAAGGGTCTTCAGAAGCTGCTCATTTATGATCCAGTCATCTTTACTCATAAGTTGGTGGGAAGTTCACACTCCAGAACTAGTGAGATGAGATTTTGATTTTTTTATAACCAGTAAGAACAGTCTCCTCATACTCTAATCTTCCAGAAACAGCTGTGTTTAAAAGTCCTGGTCTTCTCTGGGATGCACAGACTGAAGAGACAAAGCAGAAAAGGACACAGCAACCAAACCGGCACACCATGATGCTGTCTAAAGCACTGTTCATTCACACTGAACTACCTTTCCAGAGCTTCATTTAAATCATTATTGGCATTAACAGCTGGATTCATTCTATGAACACATACATGATTGTGACACTTGTGAAGGGGAAAGGGGTATGGGCAGCATTTTCATTTGGATAATGTAGTTAAATAAATTTTAAACACAAAAGTCATTAAAAACATTGTTTCTTGGACTGGTTTTGGTACTGTCTTGCTTGTAAATTTCAGGATATGATCAATGATTTTAAATAACAAAGTTGTTTAGCATTTCTAGTGTCAAGAAAAAAAATTGGTTTTCATTTTGGATTCCTCTTCCTCAGGGCAAAAAATTCATCGCTGAATAGCAGAAAATGCATAGAGAAGAGCAAGAAGTTAACTCTCCATGAGAACTCAGAGTACCAATACGTGATAACTCATAGAACATGTGTTTTGAGGCTATGTGCAAATAAGCAGTTTACAGTTGAAACTGAGAAGATTTATTTCATGGAAAGCAACCTGAAGTGATTACTAATTTTACATTAGTAAGCATATGCCAAGAGTACATGGGATACAAAAGCTCTCTTCTATAGGGTGTCAAAATTAGTATACAGTAAGAGATGGAAAGGCCATGGCAGTTTTTCTAGGCCTTAACTAAAGCTCTAGTTTTTCCACTAGATGTGAAATCAGGTCAGCAGTCCTGTACCTGAAGGTCTGTCCCTTTAGCAACAGTGGAGAAAACATTTGGCATTTCTGCCAGATCCGAGAAACCCAAGCCTCCATAGAAGGTGAAAGGAACTGCAGCATTTGCTCCCTGTAAGACTAACAGAGCATCTTAGCAAGATTATGCACTTATTGCACTCCCAAAGAGTCAGCAAATGATGACTTCCAGATACAGTTTGTCCTGGTTTGAGTGAGAACAGAACTAATTCTGTTTAGTGATTTTACTTTTCAGACCAGTCTCTAACTGACTGCACTTTCTGAAGGTAGCAGCCTGTTCTCACAGACAGTGTCTGCTTCTAGCAGTGATAACACCTTATGTTTAGAGTTACTACCAAGGATTGGTGTGCAGACCAAGGCCACTGCTGGGTCCTGTGTACCACACTGGGGGTGCAGAGAGTGAAAGGCCGCACCTGCAGGGAGGAGCGGACAGGACGGGTGATCCTAAACTGACCAACGAGGGATTCCAGCCCGTATACATCATATTCGGCATAGAGCTGAGGGATCTGTAGGGGCTCTCATCTCAGGGCTCCCTCTCTTTGCCCTCTTGCACCATTTTGCCAGTTTGGCTCAGGTCTTCTTTCAGTTCCCTCCTTGGAGCACCCAAAGAGGCCTCTGTCCATTCTCCCTTTGATCCCGATCTGCGTGTTCCTGAACCCGGTACCAGAATCCAGCTCCTGAGCACAGCTCCCGTCTGCTGCGGGGCCCAGTCTGGGACTCTCCCAGTGCCTGCTCCACAGCATCAGTGGTGATGGTGATGTAATTACCATCAGGGGGGCTGGGTTCCATACTGGTTTTGTAGATATTTATATATATTCCATTTTTATTATCATTATTTTTATTAAACCTGTTCTAGTTTCCTTTTCTAATTGCTAAGTCTCTCTCCCTTATTATTATCTCCCTTATTATTATTATTCCCTTTTTCTTCCCCTCTGGGGAGGGAGGGGGGGGGTTAACAGAGAGCGTCTGTTATAGGTCTGAGGGGCTGCCCTGACCCTAAACCGTGACAAGTCTAAAACTAAAAGGGTGCTGCTACCCGTCCCATGAGCTGACACCTGTGATGTAACACTGGAAGGACCATAGACAGTAGTATGATTTTTTAACTCTGCTGACACAGGACACATGAAGTCTATTCTATTTCATGTTAACCTTTTGAGAAACAGGTTAGATCTTTCCTAACATGTTTCCTCCTGGTACTTCTGTTGAGGACTTTTAAGTCCTGTGTGGTTATTTCTGCATGGGCACGACGGAAGGCAGAGATGAAGAAGCCTAATTTCTGCAAGCGAAGTTCTTAAAAAAGTTCACCTTTTGAAGAAATAACTACATTCACAGTTAAGTGTTTCAATTCTTTTAAAAGCCATTAATAACTCAGAGAGGGGTGGAGTGATGACACAAGATAACAACAGGGTCAGCTTTTTAAATAAAGAGATCCTGAACAAATACAAGTGGTATTATTTGAGGACTAGAACTCAAATATTTTTAGTGAAAAGAAAGTTTGTTTTTCCACTAATCTAGAATTTGTGATGCCTTAACCTAAAAGAAGTACTTTCTAAAATGTAAAAATGCTATAATTTGTGAAATGGCTGAGTTTTAATTGCTTTTTATTAATGTGTGCCATTGAACAGGTCCTCAGAATATAATGGTTTTCTACAAAACAAGCTGTTATTTCTGATTTTATGTGAATGTATCCTCCTTCTAAAGGATTCTGAGCAATCTGAAAAGAAACCTAAAAAACCCAAAAAACAACCAAAAATCCCCAAACCAAACAAACAAAAAAACCACCACAACATACACAGAAAAAAAAAAAGGGGGGGGGGGGATGGTGAAACAAAAGGAAAACGACTTCCACACTTGAGTTCAGCTTGAGCTACCAAATAAGCAATAGCTGCAATGCTATTCTAGAAGCTTCCGGTAAGTAAACACGATGTGACTTTGTTAAACATATATGGAAACAAAAGTGTATCAATCTCTAGAGACTGGAACAAGCACATGCTTTTTTTACAGTTTGTTTTGGGGCATAAATCAATGTCAGACTTTTCTACCACAAAGCTTTACATCTGGGAATTTCGTTCCTATTTGCAAGTTACTACTAGCCACAGCAATGCAATTACTTTGGTTAACAAAGAGCATCCAAGAGCCTTCACTACTACACTAATAATGCAGACCAAGCCCCTCATCCTTAAATGACACTATAGTCAACTTTTGCAGAGACAGCAAATTTTTCCAAGATTTTCAAAACCAGAAGTAGTTGAAGTTTTCTCCTGTGCAACCCCATGAAGGACTTCATAATGTGTTATCCAGCAGCCTTCAAATTCTGCATCCATATAACAGCATCACCGCAGTAATGACCACTACAGCTATTTTGAGATGCAAGCAGCTCAAATGAACAGGAAGAGGCTGAAGTGTCACAGGAAAGGTTACAGTGTTATACTGGGGGGAAGGACAGTGGGAGAGGAGAAGCAAGGCAGAGGAGAGCAAAAGGGATTCATATTCATGAACAGACTTGAAGTTTACACACCATATAGAAGAAATGAGTAGGAGATTTGTTTGTTTTTAAACAAATTAAAAAATGGAATAAAATAGGAAGTAAGAGCACTTGTCATGATACCACAACAGATAACCCACTGGGTTAAGAAGCTTTTCTGAAATATATATAAATATCCAGAGGCAAATATAGTGCAGAAGATATTGAAGAGGTAGATGGAGAGCAGAAAAGAATACAGAAACAAAGGAACCACTGCATTTACGAGAGAGCATTTGTTTACAAAATAATTTTGTAGACTGGCTTCTCTGAAGGTAAATAATGAGATTTTGATAGTAAATCATATTTTTCTTCTATGGCAACTCTGTTAACAGGGAGAAATTTCAGTGATCTTCCCTAAGATTGTTTTCCCTACAACAACTAAATCAAGTAATATCATCTGTGTACAGACTACTCTTGGGATCGCACTTAAAAATCATCTGGGACCACAGAGATTCATGTCACTGTGTGGCTTTTCATTTACTTAACTCAGGCCATGAAAAGGCAGAAAATATTCAATACAGCAGCACTCCAGTGTCTTGTGGCATCTATAGTTAGAGATCTTATGTTAGAAGCATCTCAAAACACAATTGGGAAGTTCATTAGATAGATTTTTAGGACCACCAAGTACCCAGCAGTTTCCACTTAATGCCTGCCAGATTTTTGAGAAGAAGGTACTACTCAGCTACAGATTTGGCTTGCTGTTTAACAAATCAAGAAATTCCTCTGGCACCCTACCTCCCAATAATTACAATGCTTCTGCATGCTTCCACTCCTTTTTCTGTGTACAGAAATTAACATCTTTTCACAGACGTGTATGTCAAATAACTATGACCCATGCGTTTCTCTTTAAAAGAGGGTATTTCACATTTCCACCTCCCCACAGTAAAAGCAGCTTATGCAACAATATTGGCACTAACTTGGAAAGACTACTCTTAAAAAGGGGCTATGCTGGCATTACCACCCTCATTTTTTAAGAAACAAACAAAAAAACCCAACAACACAAAACCAAAAAAACAAAACGCACACACGAAAAAAAAACCCAACCCCACAAAAAACCCCAAAAAACCCCAAAAAAAAACCCAAAACAGTGGAGCCACTGCAACTCCCCCACCAAAATTTTCCTGCCTGAGTCAATTCAAAAGCAGAGTTCCTCTTCTGCTGGTCAATGGCATTTCAGGAAGTTCTGGCTTGAGGCACTCTTCAGCTTTTTAAACTCCTTCACCACCGAGTCAATGTGCTCAGGACATGCAAATGTGGTTCAGTCTCTGAACATGATTCATACTTAAGGCTGGTTGACCCAATTTGACTGGCAGAATAACTGTTGTCAAATGAAGTCTAACAAACTAGCCTCAAAAGAATAGTCAGTCATGCATAATCCAGACAGAGAGAGGCACGGCTCTATTATTCAACAGAAATAATGGAAATATTGACCTGCTTACTCTTCCTCCCAATTTTACTCGGTAACAGATAACATTCCTGGTAGGATTAATAACTGGCAATCAAGAAAAACTAGAAGGATTAAAGACTGATACATATTTCAGTATAAAGAAAGACAGAATGACAAGATGGACTTCTTCTGAATTGCCTCATTCAAAATAAATCAGATTCTTGCATATTGCTGCAGCTATTATCTCATGCATAAGAAGGCAGGAGCAGCAAGAAATTACTTCACTTCTTTTTTAACAGGAAAGTGACATTGCAAAATGCTGTCTTGCAAGAAGCCTAATGTGATTCGAATTAACAACAAACTGGATCAGTCTCTCTCAGACACAGGGGGAGCATCCAAACAGCTCAGCCAAACTGCCACAATTCTGAACATGAATAAACAGGCAGACCAGGTGTCTGTAAAACTACAGAAAGGAAGCAAGATGTCCGTCAACTCTGCATGTCCAAAACTGAATGTTAGTAAGATTTTCTAGACAGTACTTCGAATCTGTGTGCTGAAGTCCTGAGTAAGTGCTTACTGGAAGACAGACTTCCTTTGAGGGACATAGCTTAAAGTGCTTTTCCTATTAAAGGAAGTACCCGGTAAGCTGTACATAATGCTGAAAAAAAACAAAGCTAGAAAATAATCCATTTTACGTCCTTCAGTGTCCTGCAGTAACTGTTGGCCCGAAAGAAGAGATCAGAGTGGAAGAGTAATTTCTGTGGCAGAGATGAACCCGGAAGTTAAATTGGGCCATTAGCCAAAGTCTGTTCGTTACTCTTTCCTTGATATTTTTTAAGAAAATGGACTTCTGCCATGGTTAGATGTTCCACATGGAATTCAGGAGAAACTTTTAGATATGGTAATGGAAACAGACCTCCTCCGTTGGTGTTTACTTTTGCAGTCAGCCTGTTGTGAAAATCATATTCTCAGACTTCACATGAGCTCTCCTCAGCCTTTGAACTACCTAACATACTAGATTTTAAGTATCTCAAGTAATTTCATGCCTGTAGAATAGGGGTCCTTAATTACTTGGTATCTGTAGTAATCTAATTTGACTACATAATGCACGTACATTGTCTGGTAACATTTCTGAAAGGATAGGCATTGCACATTGGAGGATAACTACAAATCTGATGTAGAGAAGACAGACAGTAAGCACTAAAAAATTTGTGCCTAGGACTGTTAATACTCAACCTGGGCCCTCCCAGGAAACAGGACACCAGTGTTCAAGGAGTCCCAGGACATTTGTCCATGGCATTCTAACTGCAGAGAGCACTTTGTCCTGAGCATTACGCACCAAGTGGACTTAGGGCATTTTCTTAGGAGACATGATTATTCATAGTGGTAAAAGCCAGAATTGCACTCTGGCTTCTTAGGCTTTGTGCCTTAATTATGAAATGGCAGGGTGTTGGGGTTTTTTTTTTTCCTGCATAAAACCATGTATAAAATTAAAAATATGACTGCAAAGTACAGTGTGTATAAGAGAGCAGGAAGCACATACAGGTTTCTCAGGATGCCATATTTCACACTGTACATAAGGTTAGGCAATTTAAGGAAAAAATTACAACATATGACTATACTTCCAAAAGGGGAAAAAAACCTATAAAAAAATTATTATAGAACAGAACTTCCCAATCTGTTAGAGATACTTTAAATATCATTATAAAGTACATTCTAGAGCTAGTTAGAAGTCTAAATATAAAACCTCTAAAATGAAAAATCTCTCAGCGTGTATATTCAGTATGTCAAACTACAGGAACTCAACTCCTAGAATCATTTCTCTGTGGGCCTTGTGCTTTCCTTCCCTTCCACATTACACTGCAAGATGGCTTACAAAGGAGGACAAAACAGTTTAAGTGTATCATTTAGACATCAACTGATATTCCTGACACACTTTCTTGTCCTACCTTTTGTTTACTATTCTTTTCATACAGATAAATGCAATGAAAGTTGACTTCCATGACAGCAATTTTCTTATTGACAGTTTTTCCTCCGTTTTATGGTTTCCATTGGCATAAAGCTTCAGTGACTTTGTTCCTGATGTTCCACTTTACTGTGAAGAGTGACTGCTGCATTAATATCATCCAGTTGGATCAGATGTGTTCTACTTCAAAATGTTTCAGGGCAAAAAAACCAACCAAACATAAAAAACAAAACCCTGTTTTTGAAGACCTATGTGAAAAGCTGAATCAGTCACATAATCCAGCTGCACCCCAGTGATTTGACCCTAGTTTAATAATGAAGGAAGTGGAGGACAGTCAGATACAAGCACAGTTGGTAAAAGTGACATAGTTGATGCAGTAACGAAATGTCATTATTTGTACAAACTGGCATCTGGAATGAAGTAACATAAGACCATTGTTTTGTACCTGTATTACTACAGAGTTATTTTACAGGATTAATGCAATGATCAGAACTCAATACAGGATTAATGCAATGATCAGAGCAGATCAGGAACTGCAGGTAGAGGTTATGCTAAACTGCAAAACCAAAGTCATTCATTAAACAAAAGGTTAAAATCCAACAACTTCCGTGAATTGTCTTCCTTTGCCCTTAAGATGAAAAGCACACACAAATTTTAATAAAGTGAACTAAAACTTCTCTTTTTGCCACTGCTCAAATTTAATGAATCAATTATTAAATTGAAAATTAAGAGTCATACAGAATTGATTAAAATGTGGTGGATGATGTCTGAACACATCCTTACACGGAAAACTAAAATCCATGAAAATGTTACTCAGAAAAGACAGCCCATGAACCAAATCTGAAAACCATACACTACAAAAGCAAGGCAGTAGAAAAGATAGATTTCAGATTTTGAAGCTATGCAGACTTTTTTGTGGTGGTATCCAGAAAGAACACAACACATAAATAGTCTCCTAATGCTTTAGGTTAGGACTTCTGGTTTCAAAAGTGTACTGCAGAAGTGTTTCAGAAGCTTTTAGTACTAGATGGGAACATAGTAAGGGTTTCTTTGATAAACTCTGGTCATTTAGGGGTGTAAAAGCATTTATCAATAATCCATTACCATTTTGAGACTGCCTCCAGAAGGGAGATTTTTTTTTTTTTTTTCCCCCAAGTTCTCCCTGACTGCAGTATTCTAGACCTTTTAGTGGTTTAAGTGATAAGAAGAAATACTAGAATGGAAGTTAGGGAAAAGACATTTTTATCTTTTTTTCCAGATTGGTCTGGGTTTGCTCAAAGCAGTTGGGAAGTGCATGTTTCAGAGTACTATGAAACCGGATGAGAAACATACTACAATGAAGAGCCACAAGCCTTAATACTTTCTCCTCCACATGACTGGAAGTACCTCCACCCACCTTGCAGTCAAAGTCATGCAACAAGAAACACTTGCTTTGTGAATGTAGATACAAGTCCAGACACGCAGTTGCAGGGGAGCATGGGAAGGAAAAGTTGCAGGGTTCTAAAGAGGCAGCAGGGAATGGCCATGGTGCACTGTCCTGCATCACTGTCTTACTATCAATTTGAACCTCAAAACACTTAAAGAAAACTATTAGACTTCAGACATGGGCAGGGGGGGTTAAGCTGCAATAGGACATACCGTACAATGTTTATAGAGTTTTTACACTCACCAATTTCATAGCTGCCAGTGAGGAAAGTCAGGAAGGTTGTTCTTCCTGACCTGTGATTGAAGCTTCCTGCAGACACTCCTGAAGCGTGTACAGAAAGGTCAGCCAACAGGTTGGGAACACCCACTGCACTTCAGTTTTTTCTGGCAAAAGAATGGAATACACATATTTTCGCACTGTGAAGTTCTCTTTGCTGCCTGCCTCCTCCTGCTCCAGGGTGGATGACCACTGACTGATACCAGTGCTCCAGGAGAAGTCCTGTCTCTTCCCCACTTGGTCTTCCTGCGTCAGCTCTCATCAGTGCCTGTGATCATCTCATGCTACTTGCAGTAGCACCCTTATTCTCTTTCAGTGGTAATTATACCTTCTGTCAGTTTTCTTTTTCAAAGAGGCATCACCATCTTTTACCTGCCCTTATCACCCTGACATCCGTTACCCAACTGCCTGTTTTCTCTTCTCCCCTTTCCATTCACCTCCACAAGGTTGATTTTGATTGTGGGGTTTTATGAGGTTGGTAGTTGTTAAATATATTTTAGCATTACCTGATTGGGCTACCATTTCCTCCTCCTCCTCTCTCCCCTCTCTTGACAAGGTCTCAAGGACAGAGATTCCACAGCCCCACACCCCATTCTCATTTTACAGTGAAATGGGTTTTTTTCACGGAGTGAGTATATGAATGTCTGGGGATTCTACTAAGGCACAGCAGCAGGAAGGCAGCCAGGGGAGGAACCACAGGGCCAGCACCAGAGGCTGAACCTCCTGCTCCCACTTTGGGATGCCACTTAAGACTTTCTGTTTCACATGCTAGTAATAAAACCATCTCCTTGTCGCATACTTCTCCAGCGTAGATTTGTGTGCAGACCCTTCCCTCCCCAGCCTCTCTGGCAAAAAGATTTTACAAGTAATAGTGAAATCAGAGCTGAAAAAACCAGATGTGTTCATAGAAAGGTAGTGCAGAACATGAAGGATAAGCCCAAACATGTCTGGTATTGCCAGTCGTACTGAAAACACTTAAGACTTGCTAAAGGAACATGGGTGAAGGGAGAGAGAAAGGAAGCAGAAAATGTAATGTTATCCATTCACCACTACTTCAGTGAAATTCAGCATACTTTGAGTATTTTTAGTGTAAACATCAAGTTTGACTGGTACTTGAATTACTTAATTCATGAATGGTGCTGAGAAGCACAAAGAATAATGTAAAATACAAAGATATTATGTAGTACCTGAGAAATGAAATACAGGTTTTTCTCTCAATGCAGAAAATTGTGCAATATGTTCCACAAGTTACACCTTTTTCTGAGGAAGCAGCACGTGGAAGAGATTTTAAAGCTCTTTTTCTAAAGTACTTACCTAACAGAATCCTCCTCTACAGTTCATTTGTATTTTCAGACAGTACAATAAGCAACAGTAAAGGAAAACATTAAAGTAGAATTTACAAGCTTCTAAAATTAAAGTTGCTGTACAGAACAGAGCTCATAAGAAACCAGCAGTAATTTCAGAGTTTAACTCTTCCATCAGTGCTCATTTAATCCACAGACAATAACTCTACATAAATGCATTGCAATCATATCACTTACTAAAGTCTAATAGGAACAGACCTATCCCAGAACTTTGCTGGGGGCAAATTTATCTGATTAAAACCACTGACCATTCACCTACATTATTTAACACCACAGCAAATCATGTGTATTCAATGGGAATTAGAAAATAGTAAAAGTCAAGCTTGATAGGTCTTTCAAAACTGAGTAAACCAGGATAACTGGTAGCACATGATATTATATTGCAAGTTAAATTATTAAAGCCATTACAGGTATCACACAAAGAATACCAAAGAAATTTTGTAATCTTATTGAAGGTATTAGAAATTTATTTAGAAGCCTTACTTTGAATGAAGGAACAGGAACGTGATTAGCAAATCCATTGAAAATGCACTTTGGTAAGAAAATTAGGGAAGAAAATCTAGATAAAGTATATGTAGCTGTACATACCATGAATACCAGAGCTTGTTCAGGCAACAAGTCTATTTAAAGCTATCAAAAATAATTCCTTAAACTAACTGAGAGTCACAAAGTACCTGGACCTTCTGTCAAAGTTAGACTGATTTAGTTATGAGTAATAAACAATATGTTTTTATTATGAGCAAAAAGGACATTTGCATATCATAGTTCTGCTGGACTTCTTATCAGGGGCTCATCACCAGGGAGGTACCTGAAATGCTGCCTAGAATTCAAGTGAAGAGCCATGAAACTAGATCCAATCTACTTAAAATCCCTATCATGCCTTGATTGTTTTGGTACCACAATGAATATTCATAGATCAGTCACATTTACCCTAACATTTAAAGTGAAAAGTAAACTGACAGTATTGCCTGCTTAAATTTCACAACTTGAGTTAATCTAGTCCTTTCTAAAAGCAGCAAGTTATTAACTGGACAGATCCCCACTTCTACAGAGCAAGGAAGGAGGGAAGAAGTGGCATAAGGAACTACTTATTACAGCTCCTAATGCAAATTATTGATAATGAAGAGCAGTGTAACTTCATTTTCTCAGGAAGACAAGAAAACAGCTGCCAAGAGGGAAAGTCAGGAGTTTCTTCAACTCTTCTCCTCTGCAGAGCACCACAGATGTTTGAACAGCTGAGCTACAGCCATTTGTGAATGACTTCAAGGATCAGAGGCTACCTTTTTCACTGTAGTGTTGGAAAAAACCTTCAGACTTGCATACTCTTAGGTGTTCCTTATTCTTATCCTAACATGTTTACACACTATTTAAAATATATATAATTTATGTGTATATATATGACGAAGTTAAAGGAGCAGGGGTTCAAAAGCAGTAACTACTTATCTTTGGCTGCTCCATTTTCTAGAGTCAAACCTTAGTATTAGCAGGGGCTAGTGCAAAAATCCTAAATCAGAAGTATATACCAATATTTGTGTGTGCAATATTACTTAGATAATCCTTCATCCTTCAGACCACTTGCAATACCAGATAGTACAAACCAGTTATTTCCTGAACTAAGTGCCCAATAAAAGTACATAACTTGGCAGTTAAGTCTCATGACATGTGTGAGGTTTAGTAAACAGGTTTGTTATTGAATCATTGTGCATGACACATGACATCTGCTACCAAGTTCAGTGGTTCCCAGTGAAAGGAAGGAGTGGTTACAGGCGCTGCAGGCAGTAACAGAAAGGAAACACATTCTTAAGAGCTGTCTCTGAGCAACAAGAATAATCACTGCTCTAGATTCTGCTATTGAAGTAGAAGCAGATTATTTACTGGCATCCAATCTGCATTCCAAAAAAAAAAAAAAAAAAAAAAAAAAAACCTTGTATCCTGAGAGCATCCACCTGTAATGACAAATGGCATGACAGCATTCATGTGTCAGAAATGGGCTTCAAACAGACAGAAGCTTTGAGGAAAGCTGAAAACTCCCAACAATCCAGATAACACTGGATCCTATGCTAGATAGGACAATGTTTTCTAGATTTTATTTAAAAACAAACGACAACCAAAAAAACTCTACACTTGAACTCCATGGTGTTGCATATTTCGCAGTACAAGGCAAGACATTTGCTTGATAACTTTCACCAGGGTCTTGTTCGTCCTACTTCAATTTAAAAGCAAAATTAAGGGGTTTTTTATATTTACCCTTGTAATTTTCAGAAAAGACTGCTTCTAGTCCATAGATTTTCTGACAAAGACCTGAGGCAGATGAGAACAGGTAAAATAGGCTGTAAATGAAAAAAAAAAAAAAAAAAAAGACAGTAAACTGAGAGAAGAGTGCTGGGGAGGAAAAGAGGAAAGGGGGAAGCTTGTCTGGACAGCACTACATGTCAAGAGACAGAAAGCTTTGATCACCTTTTTTGTTAGGACAGAAATATGGGTGGTCAAAAAATCCCTTCAGAACAGTGGATAACTAAGAGGAACAGTATTAGGAAGTGGCTGTAACTGCCTTTGTGAAAATAACTTTTGATGATTGCAGTGCCACAAGGAGAGTCTGTGGGAAGAGTAAGTGCTTCCTTTGGCTAAGGAGTCAGACAACAGCTTTTTACTTTGTTTATCTTTAGTTACCTCAGAATAATGAAGGGACAAAAGTAAGCTTTAATTGACAGAAAAATAAGCTTGACAGACTATAGAAATTTTCTAGAGTTACTGAAGGAAGGGCTTGCCAGCTACAGGTCTTAGAGATGGGACAGCTAGTCAGAGCAAAGCAGGAGGCTGTCAACATAGCAGCAGAGGCACCCAGGGGAAATACTTCAATATCATAATGCTTAGGCTCCACAGAAGCTATATTCAGAATACCTCTAAGTAGAGTTCTGATGATTTTTCTCCTCCCTGGTAAAATAACTGTATCACACCAAGCTATTCCTCAGACAAAACAGCTGAGCAATAGCTGAGTTTATAACACTGCATTACACTAGTTGCCCAACAAGTTGTATTAAGAAAGCAAATAAAATCCTCAAGGCCAGCAAGGCAAACATGCACTTTTAGAGTAGATGTCAGTTTTGTAACTGGATTTCATTGGAAATCTAACCTTCTAGTTAAAGGCTATGTGGAGAGTATCTGATATACAGATAGGAGAAGCAACTAATTTAACATAGTTAAACATGGACCTCCTCACTCAAATGCAATGCAACTGAAATAAAAATAAAGATTAATACTAGTACATTTTATTGAGAGAAACTGAGACAATTCTGAGATGTTAGCACAGAGTACATTATTAACACACATCACATTCTAAAAACCTGTAGAGACTGCAATTCCATATAAACCGTTTCAATATGTAACACTTATACAGATGAGGTAATGGTAGATAAAGGAATATCTGTGTTCATGAATTCTAAGACAAATGTCTGCCTCTACCCATCTCCTTAAAGAAAAATAGACTAAGTAGAAAATAATTTCACTTTCCTAAACTGTAGCATTAAACATCTAGGGCCATGCTGTAAGAGCAGCAGCACAGAACAATGAAAGCCATCCTTGTACAGTAATATTCTTAAAAGTCAGTCATGAGATCTGAACCAGTAGTTGTAAGTCATCGTGTCAAAGCTATTTAGTCTGAGATGAATGAAGCCTGTAGACTAAACCCACATCCTAATGGACAATTTAATTCACAAAACCACTTCTACAAATGGTAGACTTCTGGCTTGAAAGGGTGTTAAGAGAACTGGCATAGAGCAACAGTCAGCAGAGTGGAAAGAACGGTTGTTTGCAGGCACTGCCAAGGCACACTACTAATCAAGCTGTAACTGCTTTCTGTGAAGTCTGGACAGCTTATTGCAGACTTGCTTTCATCAGCCATTCATTAAGAATGTCAGTTATAAATAGCAATTGTTTAAATGATAGCATTTGCATAAGAACCTGAAGCTTTATCTTTGTCTGAAGCCTTGTTTTCAGAGCTAACAATTCAGTATACTTCCTGTATTTCTAAATAATAATTAAATTACTGATTTAAGCAGTTACAAGATTGCTAATGTTACAATGTTAAGAGGTGATTTCATCATTATTCTGACATTATCAGGTCAGATTTCTTACTTCACTTAGTCTATCACAGCTTAAAAGCCTTATTAGCCTTTTTGAGAAGTTCAGCATAAAACCTGTGTATGAAAACAAAGATGACATAGTACAAATCAGTATGATAAATGACATAAGAATTGCCATAGAAAGGTAAAACGCATCTACTGGTTCAGTGGTTCTACTGTAGAGATACACATTCTTTTAGAAAACCTAAATGCCAAAAGAAGTCTGTTTTGATGAAGAGCTACAAAAGTGTCTTAAGCATTAGCAGCCTTGGTAAAAACAGCATTACTTTTCTTAAGTGTATCAAATTCAAAGAGAAATATCATTAGTGCAGCCCCATAGCATTTTCTGTTTTCTAATTACACAGAACAGGTTGAAACTTGAAAAAGAACTAGAAGACACTATATATGTAAAGTGTAAGCTTTTAATAAATAATAATAAAATAATAAATAAGTAATGCATTTGTCTTAAGGAAAAATATTTTCTAAGCTAAAGATGCCATGAGTTTAGGATAGATGAAGATTTAAATAGCCTTTCTACAGGAAAAACAGACCAAAAACCAGACACTGAACTTCAGCAGTTTATCCACAAGAAAACTGTAATCTAAACTGTATATTGGGTTTTGTTATGTTCATTAGAACCTCTGACTTCTTCATCCTTTTGCAAGCTACTAAAAACAAATGGAAAAAATACTAAGGATTAGTTTTGCACTTGCTAAGTAATTTTCATATCTCTATAGACATATATAGTGTATGCACAGATTTACAGTCTTCCTTCCATTCCAGTCAATGGCAAAGTCACTTACATACAGAAAATTATAGATAACCAGTAGAACATATTTTATTATTTCATTATGAAGCTTATAGGTGATACACCAACTCATTTTATAGAGCCATAATGAATGTGAAGGCAGCTACTAACTGTCAATGAGTTCATAGCCATGCATATTTGGAAGCAAGAGAGTCATAAGGTATATATAACAATAGATGCAAGTTGAGGCACAAAGAACCATGAAAGCTCATGATTAGTTTCTCCTGTTCCTATCAGAGGGATGTAAGTCTCAAATTAGAATTCTTTAGAGGACAATGAAGAGATGGGAGTTTACGCTTAGATAAACCCAAAGGAGGAAAATATCTCTATTCACCACTGTAGCCTAGAAAAAGACTTGTTACAGTAGCCTACTTGAACTTATCCCTGAATACCTTTTCCCCACTTCAAACATTGTTTTTGAGAGATCCTTAGAAGACAACAACATTAAGACATTTCAGTATTTTATAACATTTACATTTACATCTGTTGAACTCCAGAATATCCCCAAGAAAAACAAGCCAATAATCCTCTTGGAAACTACTAGGAGTCAGACACACAGAAGGCTGACCTTCAGGTCATGTTTATCTGTGCTGTCATCAAGCTTTCCTGCTTCTTCCCTGTTCTAATGAAATTCTTCAGCTCACCAGTGACACAGGTGTGTCTACTTGGATGATGAATAGATGACACTGTACGAATACATTGAAGAAGAAGACTGAAAAATACCTGGGTTAGAATCTTGGAGTGCAGAAATTCAGCTGTGTAAGGCATGAAATCTTATATTCCACTTCAATTAGACATAGTGGATTTTTTAGTATGGAGAATCTCAGTATGTATTACAATGGTTGAGAGGCAAAGCCTTTCACAAAGAGAAGAAAGTATCTGTGTGCCAATACTTTTTCTCAGATTATTTTACTACCATAAAACTTATATCTAACTAGTGATTTCTTTCATTGTATGTAAAGGCTTTCCTTCTTCATAAAGAAATAGATGAAAAAGCCTGATACTGTCAGGGGTTTGCTGGGAGGAAGGTGCATTTTATAGTGTGCTTTTCAGAAGGGGGTGTTTTGTTTTCACCCCTGCTAACATAGACTTGGAGAACCTGACATGAATAGCTTAACTGATTTCTCAGATAAAGCACATAATTTACTTAAATTTTTGTTTTAAAACCTAGTATGAATAATCCCTTAACTGTCTGCTTTAATTCATACAGGTGATAGTCAACCTGTGTACTGCAAGTCCTGCACGTAACAGAAGCAGATAGGTCAACGTAATGAACAGAAGTAAAAAAAAACCCCAACCAACCAAACAAAAAACACCAAAAAAAAACCCCACAAAACAAACCACCCAAAAGTACAACAGATCATTGTTGAAATTCCTATTGACCCTAAAGCTTTGTCTTTTAAGGATATCCTTTTTAAGGATATCCTTTTAATAGACACTAAACAACAACTCCTTCAGAAATCAAAGAAGGGACCTACCAAGTCACTAGCCTTACAAGCAGCTCCACTGCCTGTACAGCGGAGTTCAGCCTTTGTGAAAACAGCCTTGAAGAACTGCAGCTTCTTTCCCTGAGGCAAAGACTTTCAAAGTCATCACTTCCCACACTTAAGCTCTTGAAATAAGGACTAAAATCTCAAAGAAAAAAATACCATAGTAACAAGCACTATTACTATGACAGGCTGCATGTAACAAGCGAATAGTGTTGTAAGAGCAAAATACACTAAGTGATGTGAATGCACACGTGGATTGACTCAGACCTACATCTGCCTGTGTAAGTTCAGGATAGTCTGATTCATCTCAAATCTGATTCAGAGAGCATTTCAACTCCATATCCCTCTTGGTGTTTTTGCGTATGCAATGAAAGAGTGAAGAAGCCCTTTCTCTCAGGCTGTCTAACAAAAAAGTCATTATAACTTGGTCTGCATTTTCAAACAGTATCAATGCCTCTATAATTCTCAATAGCAGTGAACCGGTGTTTTTAAACTACTAAATTATAGCAAGCCATTAAAATTTGAGACCATACAGCAACTGGGAAATAAATCACCCTGCGTCCAATTCTCCCCCTTTCTTTTTTTTTCAGTTTACTTAGATGACAGTAGTAAAGAGGCAAGACATGTCAAGTTTAACTTCTCCTGTTCCCTATATAAAGCGATAGCCAGACTTCCTATAAATTTACAGGAATTTATAAGTTTGTCATCAACACTAAGGGTAATTACTAAGCATCAGTTTCAGCACTCTAGAACAGACAGGCTTACAAAAAAACAAGAACGTTGAACATTTGCATTGATTTGGCAGAAATCAACGGGACATGAGCCATCTGTAGCAAGTTTTTTGTAGGTAACTCCAGTGGTAAAACACTTTCAAGGCTATCTGTAAGTTCTTAAAAATGCAATAGTAAGTTTTTACATTGATTTGCTAGACTACAAGATTCTTACATGCCATTTCCTGAACAGAAGAAAAAGACGTCAATGATTACTCACATAGCTAATTATTCCTGTGGATTAGTTTCAGCACCACAAAAAAGAATATGATTAAAAGAAAAAAAAAAACAAAAAACAGACTATAAGCAGTATTAACATATTACTTTGGTTTTAATTAAGCAAAGAACATATCTGCATCAAAGATCAAGCAGTGCTAGTGTCACTGAGCATATGCAATATTAGCAGATTCTGTTAATGCAGATTCTGACTTTAGCCTTCCTCCTACACACACATTACCATGGTAATTTGCAAAATTCACTGCCTGGGATTTTGTAATAGTACAGTATTTAGAAATGCTCCCAGCATCTTTGAATAGATGCAAACTAAGTTACATTTAAAGAGAAATTAAGCCACAAATAGTTTGATGAAGCTGTCTTTACAGAAGAACACTGACAAAAATATTTTACTATAAACTCAACCAGCAGAATCAAACAACAACATTTGAGTGGCTGTCTGTGGAAGGGTCACTTGCAGAACAACATATCTCATTTAAGGAATTAATTACTATACTAAACTGAAATGCACACTTGTTTGGACTGTAACAGTTTTATTCCTGGTTTGAGTTTCCCTTAAGTGGGATCACTCTTGACACAGCTTCCTTTTATTTATTATAATTTTCAACAGAAATAATAACAATTAAAAAAAAATCATCTTAAGAAACAAGCACCATTTTACTATGAATATGTGCATATACTAACAACATAAAGGGTGCAGGACTAAGAGCAAAGGCCATAATTGTTGGTTCTTCGTGCTCCAACCAAACAATATGTTAAAGAAATTCATCACAACCTCTAGTATCTGTATTGTCCTGCATACGCAGTAGTAAGGTCTCGCACTTAACTTTGTGAGCACCTCAGGATACAACTAATGCAATTATGGTTCTAATGAAGAAATACAAGGGACAAGATTTCACCATAACTGATACCTGCAGGTAATAACAAATACTACCCCTGCAAATGCATTCTTGCAGAGATGCAGCTGACTTTCTTCACAGACACAATTGTAATGGATGTAAGATCCCAGTGAAAGGTTCACCACTAGCTTATCATAGCCAGCATTACCTTGAAAAACTTGAAACTGGGAGGTGTCCCTCACCACTGCTGCTGACTTCCCAGAAAAGCCTGCCGTAAGTGGAAGCACCACTTAAAAGTCATGCATGGGTGAAGAAGAGGCACCGGTCCAGGTACTACAGACTTCATTAGAGCCCTCACAGGAAGCTTGGCAATGGCAGGCCCTGTAAGATGGTCCATAAGGAAAAGCCGGGTTCGAGTCAATAACATGTTTCACAGTGGAGTGGATGCACTGACATACTGTCCATTCAAATGCACTTCAATACAGTCTTAAGTACAACTAATATTTTTCAAGAGCATCACAAGGCTTTACTCATTACAGACAGCTTAGCAGGAAACAAGTTACAATTTCATCAAATAACAGAGCTGGACACACCTAGATTTATCTTTTAGAGTAAGTCAGTATTTCAATGCTGAAACGTCTTTCTAACACACACAACCCTGGCTGTGAGCAGATCACCGAAATGTTTGTCTACAATGAATTTTTGATGGGGGGGGAGACGACAATAAAGGAATGCACCAGAGCTACTGACTTAGTTTTCCATTAGCTCCACATATTATTCTACATATACGTTAGAGAACAACAACAATAATAATAGTAATAAATAATCTGATGAGTAAGAAGTGCACAAAATACCAAAAGGAAAGCCATTATTTGAAGACCCATCTCTGCTCTCTCCCCTTAAAAATTAGATGTTACTTAAAACAGGTATTTCTAAACCTTGTTTTCAGTCAACTGTAGATTGACTCCTTGAATATGTCTCCACCAAATAAAAAGCAGGTTAACACCTGCTCCTGAAAATACATACACCTACTTTCAGCTGGAGAAAACAGTTTCTCTCATATCCTGAAATCTGTTTATATAATTCAGGTGAGCAGAACTATTCTTAAATGTAAAACTACTTTCTTACATCGACTCTAATTTCTGTTTATAATCTCAAGGAAGAACAGACCTTATAAAACTCAGCTTATTAGAGAAGGACTTCAGTATGGAAAATCAGAGGAAGATACCATTCACTTGAAGGGTTAAGAGAGTAAAAAGTATTTGAGCTCAAATAAAAATTTTTTTGGGGGAAGATTTAAAGCACTTAAAGTGGAATTCCTTTAGTAACTGGTGTTTCAGGAGAAAAGCTGCATCATGTGGTGGAAATTAAAAGAGATACCAGTCAGCGCAAGAGTTACTGAACATAAGCCATAGGATAAAAGTAACCAATACATGTTACAAAGAGCTTTCTGCATCCTATATTTCAATACTTACTAGAATGACTGTTTTAACAAGGAAGCCAACTGCAATTTACGAAAGTCCTATTTTTGCACAAGATTTAAATAGTACAAGAACGATGACAAAAGGTCCATTTCCAAAAAGGAAGTGAGGGAAAAGTACATGAAGCCCATACAAAGATAAGCCTGTACTTTATGACAGAAAAGGCGCTATGTTTAAGACAGAAATCACCAAGTTCTTTCAAAAGACACACACTTTTTTTTTCCTAAGAGTACAATTGGGATTTTGACTGGGAAGGCTTTGGTGACAATGCACTTTCTACTCTATGGAAAGAAAGTTTTCCCAAGAAGTCATTTCTGAAGTCTGTGTAGTAACTGATAAAGTTCAAGGTATGTACAGTCCAAAAGAACCCATGTTGAGTTGTACAGTAATTTGTAAAAAAGCACAAGATACCAAAATGCCAAGCAAATATGATGAAGCCTGTAATCAGTTATTTGTTTCAAGCATTGCGTTGCTCTTCTACTGTGATTTATATACTGATAAAACAAATAGCTCTCTGTTTTAGCCTAAATGGTCAGAGACAAAATATTTTATCCCTGCTTGCCTAAAGTGCAACTGTAAGTACTGTAACTGTTTTGCTGTGAAAAATTATTGGATCAGACTGGTCTTTGACATGTGTAACATTCTCCCAGCACTAGGAGCCCCTCATTATTTAGATGAAAAGTTTCCCCTTTACTACGATAAAGATGAATTGCAATTTCTAATCCAGCACCTCTCCCTTAATGTAGGGGCAACAGAGCAGAAACAAACCTCCTCATGAGCCATGATACTTAGGCTACAATTTACGCACAGTGTGGAGAGAATTCAAACTGTCCAGTGAAGGACTGAGATGACAGTTTTCTAACACCCAGAGCAACTGCTCAGAGAACTGCAACCTTGACATTACTAGATGTGATACATACTTTCAGCATCATCCGAACAGGCAATCTGCTCCTTGAACACCACTCACAGAGATCCATTTCAGTTATTTGTTAAATATACCTTAACCATAATTTTGAAGCAAGCTGAGCTTAGCTGTTCTTAGCTCTTCAGGCAGTACAACAGTCAGCAGCTTGTCTTCTCCCATGTACCACTCTAACGCACTTCTGCTCATGCAGACAGAAGGTATCAATTTTCCCTCTGACATCTCATAACAATATTACCAATCTGATGGGACAGAAAGGTAACTAAATCAGAGGAGGAAATTAATCCTGATGATGACTGCATTGACATCTTAGGTCTTCTTCCTTACACCTCCCTCCTAAAACCTGTCAAAGGAGATAGAAGAATGCTCTCAAGTAGGTCTGCACTCCTTTAATTGTGTCTTTGTAACAGGTAGAAGAGCTCTTTTTCCTCTTGGAGCTGAGGAGAATTGATCAAGAAAAACTTCTGTTCCTCTTGGGACAATAATTACCCCCAGACTAGGAGTTTCATCTCATAATCCACTCCTAACTGCACAAAAAACACTGAACTAGAAAGAGACCAAAGGGGTCCTCAGGCAGTTACCCAGCTATGTAACAGGTACTGAAAACAGACCTTCTCATAGGACACTCACCAGACTAACTTTCCTATGTTCACTATGTTAGTATCAGCAAGCTTTGTCATCACTATTAAATTACTCTTCAATCTGTTCTTCTTGTGAAGCCCCTGCTTCAACATGTTCAGTGCAGACACTTGATTGCTCTCTTACATACTGATTTGTTTCAGGTTGCTTGTTCCTTGAATTTGTCATTATTTCTTGAAATCATCACTAGTCATACAGTAAGAAATACTAATCACACAAGACATACTTGCTTCATCAAAGTATCCTGACACCTTAACTCAAAGGCTTCTCTTTAGATTTACTGACACATTTTAAACAAATTTAAAAAGCCAACCTACCCATCTCAGGATCATCATCCTTCAGTACAGTAAGGACCAACAGGTCCCTGCTTTTCTAATGAATCACCACCTTCACCCAGGTTATGAAAAAAAAATTGTTCTTGAAAAACATAATCATTTAGTTGTCCAGACATCATCATATCTTAGCTTAGCTTCGGTACTTTTAACACAACAGTAATACAACAAGACAGCTATAATATTAAAAAAAAGAGAAACCTCTTTCATGTTAACTCTGCTAAGTATACTTCAATAATTGATAAAGTTGCACTAGAAGACAGGCAGACATGTACCAGGTACATTTGTGGAGTAAACAGCAGCCAATTCCCTACAATCCTTCAGCATATATAACAAAGCATTTCTCTAAAGTTGTTAAAACAGTGAGTAACAATTTCTCTACACCCCCCCATACCTTCAAAACTCAGTTATTTGCTTAATAGGACATTAAGATTAGGAGACACGAAATGACTAATGTTAAGCAGATATGGCACTTAATAGCAAAGATATTTTAGTGAACACAATACAGCCAGGTACAACCATGTTCTGTGAATGGCTGCACCACATTCTCTATGTGAGCACACAGAGGAACAGACAGCGAGAAAGACACGCCCAAAGGCAGAGGTAAGGCGGTGACCAGAGATAACTGGGTCACTCAGACACATGTTTAGGTAAGGCAACAGTCTGTAATATTAGCTAGAACCATATCTGGTGAAAACATGTGTTGCAGTAATGAATTTGATGAGAAACTGCTATTCAGCTACTGGGCTCAGACTGTCAGTGTAATCAAGAGTTGCAACTAAATTGCTAAACCGAGTAGTCACAGTATCACTCTAAGTGAAAGTTAGTCATATTTTGATTCTATACAAATGCTCAGTGACACTGATGAGAACTCAGTGGGTTTCTGCACCTAGAGCTAACCCAAATCATGAGAGAGTTCGCAAAACAGACTGGCAAGAGGTTTTCTTTAGCAATATGATATGCTAAGCTTACATGTAATTTACCACTCCATAGCAAGCTAAGTTCACCAAAAATGAAAGGAATTTTAAAAACACCTGCAAGAGAGGTACTTCCAGGAAGCACTTTAACTTTTTTTTTTTTATTTTTACATTATTGGGTAATTTAATTCTGTGTTATGCTTCGCACCTAGAGGCTGGTTTATAAATCCCACTAAGCAAAGCAAATGTCTCAACGCTATTCTTAATGGTCTGAAAAAAATTCTTGACCTCCACAAAAATGCCACTGCAGTCATATACCACATGAAACATGTCTTCCTTGTAATTTATATGTCAGTAGTGTAAAGAAAAAGTATTTTTCTAACAGCAAAATATCCTAGCTGAAGAGACAAAAAAAGAAACCCCTTCACACCTCATCTTTGAGGGTCAAAAGGTCTGGCACAAATATCTAAAGGGTTTATGCAAGTTTGCTCTAAAAGGCTTGGTCAGGTTACCATGTATTACACAGATGCCTCCCCAATGGACAATAAATTATAGCAGCAACTGCTGATTAATGTTGTTTCACCTCCCAAACCACTACTACTTCTAGAAATGTAAGAGTGTGTTGATTACACTTCTTGTTGAGGAAAAATATGAAATGAGATGTGTAACACTTTTTGTCTACTGTAATGCCTCCAGAGGACATGATCCGATTTCTTGACACAATTCTAGAGTTTATGTTTTATCACTGCAATGAAAGTTCTGACATAGAGGTAAAAAAAAGGCACAGTAAAATATTTAGAAAGCCACTTGGAACACACACACACAAATTCTCTTCTCCCCTTCCTGTTCCTAAACCTGTTCAGCTTACTTTTTGGACAGCAGAAACATCAATGGGATTTTCAAAACACCATGTCCACGAGGCTTCTCACAAACCACTAGACTGCAAGCCACCACAGAACTTCTGACACCTCTCTAAGTTCAGAATTACTTGCAAGTTTATAAACAACTTACTTTGTCTGGTTATATGGCAGCATAAGTAAACTGCCTATTATTTTTCAGCAAAATGGCCTTTAGATCAAAGATAACACAGCTGTAACATTTCTGGACAAGCTGCACCTAAAACCAGTTTCAGAGTTCTTCATTCTTGTGGAGTATAAATGCATTATAATGTTTCATAGTCTGTGCACTGTAATTTCTGATCTGTATGACTCTGGCCTAGATATACAGAAACCAGCAGGAAGTTTCTTGAAGATAGTATAACTGATTCTCTGCTGTGGAAAGGATTCTAGCCTTTCCTCAAAGCAGAAATCATCTAGAAAGTATTATTAACCATTAGCAAATTAATTTCAGATGTCCAGACAGCTATATCCAGATTCTAGTTTCTCACCCAAGATAATGGGAGAAATTAAATTTAAGAGAGCAGTGATGCAACTACTGACACGCAATTCAATTTATATATGTACTAAAATTTATACAGTAAGTTATCTCATTGCTTGAGATTCTACTTAGTTCATTAGTGCTTGTAATCATTTGATCGCTTTCTAAATTTAATCTACAATAGTCCCTTTCACCCTTTAAAATAAAAATTACATTAGAAGTTTAGTATCTTATTACATCTTTCAAAATTACATCTATATTCCAGCAACATAAATGACTTTCAGAAATATATCTGTACCTTCACTGTGCTGTTATTAATCAGATTTAAGCAAATTAATTGACTAGACATTCTTTATGAGTGAGAAAAGAGTCCCATCTAATCTCAATTACTTCAGGTAAATACAAGGAAATGTACTAGTATTACACTTACAGGTGTTTCCTATACATTGATTTAAGCTTAAAAGTGACAGCCCTTGAGGACTAAAAGACTCATCACCAAAAAAAACCTTTAAAAAGAGCTTAAGAGAACAACACCCCCCTCCAAGACTTCATAAATTTTCTTTACTTTTATATTCTTTAACTAGTTGTCACGGTCCGGAAGGAGTACATTTGCAACAGGCATGGGAAAAGTCTGCATAGGGTTTCATTTAAATACTTCTGAAGTTTTTGTCTCACAAACATGAGGTAATTACTCCATTCATCCATCCAAGTTTAAAAACAAAATCAGAAGTCTTACAGTTTAATGCGTATCCAGCCTCAGAGTTCAAAGTCGCAGGACCTTTTGTTCTTCTGGCCTGTGAAAGTAAGATGTATAATTTCGGTAAGAGAACAAGGTTACACACACCGAGTAACTGCCTTAAAACCAAACGCCTAACGCAGAGGTCAAGCGGCACGTTTCAGATAACGGCGTTATATACAACTTTAACTCTCCGGATTCACAAAGTCATCGCTGTTGTCACCCCGCGCCCCGCCCAGGGCGGCCTTCTCCCCCCAAGCCGCTCTGCGGGGCTCTCCCCACTGCGGTCAGGGATGCGGGTGGCCGCGGCCCTCTGGGGGCCGGCACCGCGGCATCCCCGGCCCCCCACCACGCCCTGTACCCGGCACAGGCCGAGCCCGGGCCCGGGACCGCGGCCCCACCACGCCCGCCCACCTGCTCGCAGCAGCACCTGCCATCCCTCCGTACGCTTTGCCAAGAAGGGGGCACGAGTAAATAAATAAACGAAGAAACAAACAACCCCCGTTCATATTTTTCTACCGCCCACCAGAAAAATCTGTAGCTTGCTCCTTTTTGCCCGAGAGCCAGGCGGGATTACCGCTGAGCATCACCCGCCGCGCTCCGCGGCACTGGCCAGCGCTCTGGCCGCTCCCGCGGCGGCGGGGCCGAACGCTCCACCCACAACGCCCCGCCCGGCGCAGCCCCGGCCCCCGCCACCCCCGGGCACCTCGCTCGCTACAGCGTGCCCGCGGGGGCAGCGATGAGGGAGACGCCGGCGGTCTCGGGCGGCGGTGGCTGAGGGGCAGCGCGCACACACACGCAAGCACGCGCACACACACCCCCCCCCGCCGGCAGCTGCAGCCCGAGGCCCTGCACCTCCCCGGGCAAGGCAGCGGCGCAGCCCAGCCCGCCGGCAGGTACCTGCCGTGCGGGCGCGCCGGGGAGGAGGGCAACGGGGACACCCCACTCCTGGCCCCGACACTCACCGCTGCCCACGGCGGCGCCCGCTCCTTTGTCTGCCTGCTGTGCCACGGCACCTCCGTCCCCCGCTGCCAGGCGGCCCGCGCCCCCTCCCCGCCGTGCTGGGGGCGGAGGAGGACGCAGACGAGATCCGCAGCGGAGGCCGCTCCCGCCCGGCGGAGGCCGTCACATGCAGCGGGCGGGCGCGGCGCAGGCTCCCCGGCGCCCAGCCGGCAGGATCCGGGGCGAGGGCGGGGGCTGAAGATGGCGACCTCAGCGGTGTCTGGAGGGTATCTTCAGGCCGGCCCGGTCCGCTCCGCTGCCGGCTGGGCTGGGTGCGCCGGGGAGGGGACAAAGGAGGCCAGGCGGCGACGAGGACGGCTGCCGCTGCCCGTCAGCCCTATCGATGTATCCCCCCCGCTCCTCCTCCGCCGCCGCGCTTTCAAACCGCCGTCAGGGGCTGGCGCCGCAGCGCCCCCTTCCCGCCCCGCTCCGACCGCTCCCTACCGGCACCCGCCGCGCCCGGACAGGCGGAGCGGAGTGGGGGTGGCCCCTGGAGCCGCCACGGGCCTTATTTGCGCACCCCAGGTGGACATGGGGGCCGGGCTGGAGGCACCGCGCCTCCGGCCTGGGCTCGCCCCCTCCAGAGCCGGGCGAAGCCAGCGCTCCAGAATCTTACGTGGTCATCTCGCCTCCTCAGGTGCTTCTCGTGCCTTGTCTTGGCGAGGAGGTAGCTCGCCCTGGCGCTGTTAGCGCAAGCGGCTCACCCTTCGTTAGACGGCTGTCTAAAGTGCTGTGCTGGCACCGCAGAGGCCTTGAAGAGGTGCGGAAAGCAGGTGAGGGTGGGGTCGGACCTCCAGGAAAATAGAAGGGGCTCTGGCTCCTGACCCCCGCCTACTGAGAGCTGCAAACCCCCTCTGCGGGTTGGTAAACTTCCCCCCTTCCCCACCCGCGGCCATCACTTCAGTCTGTGACAGCAAAACATGAACTTCATAGGCTTTTCTTAAACCATTTTGGACGTTATTTCCAAGAGGTCTTTATTTGTACCCACTGAGGTACCAGACATGGTTATATCCAGTTTGCCTTCAGAAGGACACAGAGTGAGAGGTGCCTGCATCAGGCATGCCCAGCCACTGATCTCCCTCTGCACAGGCAGGGGCACTGAAAACCAGTCCCAGCCCAGTGCCCTGGGGACAGTGTTTCAACTGCCCGTGTTTAGGTGGTGAACACCTGTATCTGATGCCTGCAGAGGTGCCTGCAAAGAACAGCTGTGATGGTTGTTACTATTCTGCTTAAGCTTCTCAATACTGTTACTGGACTTTACTTCACAAGAATCCTGTGATGTAGAGAAAGTATTATTATCCCCACTTTGAAGATGAACAATTGCTTCATAAAGAAACAGTATAGATTGCCTCAGGTTATACATATAGTATGTGGTAAAACCAGTAAATTAATCCACAGTTTAGGTGGAGATCCAGTCAGTCTAACCACAAGTTCATTTTCTTTCTCAAGCTCTGTTTCTCAGGACTCCCCTCTGAGAAATTCTTGGGAAAAGGAGCAAAGCAATATTGAAGATGACAAAATTCTGCTGAGCTCACACAAAAAAAAAACCAAAACCATGTAGTTAAACTGAGACATTGCAAGTAGGCATATTTACACAGGAAACTTCTGCAGAAATGTTTTCCTGGCCTGATAAGCATACAAACCAAAAAAGGGGAACACCATGCAACATGTCACTTCAATATGGTGCTTTTAAGACATGTGATGTAAATAAGAATTTACAGCTTTTATTGGCCAAATTTCTTGCAGCAGCAGTTGAGCCACAGGAACATCACAGAAATCTTAGGCCAAAGCTGCTAACACAGTAATGATTCCCATGAAGGTCTGTCCACATCAGGAGTGCCACTGTATTCTGAAGACTTGTGGCATTTTCATCAGACCCCGTGGTAACACATGGTTTGAACAGTTCCCCAAAGCAATTCCTCTCAAGGAACAAGCGTGTCAAGTGCATGCATCCACATCACCTGCGTTAGATAGTGTTGGTTCAGAGTTTCAGGCACATCCCCTGCTATGTGTCTCAACAGACACTAGAGTCCCCAAAGGCACATTGTGTATCCCAGTAGCATAGACCTGTAAGAAAACAACCTCTCCAAACCAGGTCCAGCAGCAGAGTCAGGAGATTCATCCACATTATGAAAGCATGTGCCAAATACTTGTCAACAGTCATGTGCCACGCTGCTTCTGGCGGCAATGGTACGTATTCAGCTGCCATAGTTACTAACAAATTAATAATCATGTTGTGTGAGTAAACTCTGTATGGAGCCAGCCATGCTTGCAAATAAACTCAATTAAGCTTTCAATAGTTTGAATCGAGTCACACAAATGTGCTCTGACCAACAGTTTGTACTCTGCTTTAGCTGGTTCCTCAAAAACACAATCGTGCTGTCTTTACCGCTTTACAAGTGTCTCTCTTGTGTCCTGCTGAGTAAATACTGACCATTGTCCTGATTTCTTTCCCCAGTGACAGTCTTGCTCATGTTACTGGCTACTTTTACTAATTACTCCTTCAATATCCAAAGTAAGGCAAGAACTTTATCTTTCAAAAGCATTTTCTTCTCCTGCTGTCCTCAGGGCCTTATGCCAAAGCATGAAAAAACAGCCAGGCAGAAATGACCCAAAATGAATATGAAATTTTGATGATAAATAACATTCTTCCCACCTTGTGGGCTGTAATGCTTGCTAGTTAGCATACTGAACACAACAAGCGGAAATGCGTCATTGCTGCCTTTGATGGTGTCTGTGGGAAAAAAAAAAAAAAAAAAAGATTGCTTTTTAAAAGGAAAAAAAAATACTTTTTAATTCCAAATTTAACAATGCGTAGTTCCCTTTTTTAAACGAACAGTAAAATGTGCATATTAACTATGACTAAATAGCAGTGTGTGGGTGTAATACTCATGAACACCACAGGATTCCTCTGTTTCTTCCACAGCCATATATAAGTCAGTGCAGGTGTAGAGCAGCAACCAGCAATTACAAGTAGTTGAGGTTGCTGTTCACTGAGCTTCATTAGCTGACCATACCTGCATTCCTTACCTGTGGCAACTGTGCACCTTCGTGAGAGCAGCCTAGGCAAATGTGTCTTGTTTTGCAGTTGCCACGGGCAAGAAACTAGGAGTACGTTCCGTTAATGTGGTTCAGCTAAGCAGAGGCAGCTTGTTACACTCTGCTCCTTCAGTCGGTTGTAAGGGTCTGTTCATGACTAACACTGAAGGTGAGGGAGTCCAGTCATACCAACTAACTTTAGGAGGAGCTCAGCCCAGAGTCCAGTCATACCAACCAACTTTAAGAGGAGCTCAGCCCAATTACTGGCGGTGGTGGGGGTGGAGAAGAAAGGCTAGCCTCTTGTCTTCTCCTCTGCTAAAAAAGGAAGACACTGTGGATATTCACCTTCTAGTGTTTTGTTTAAATGGTTCTATCCAGTGAATGAGTCCAGGTAAAGGAGAAACTTGCTTTTTCAAGAAGAGGCAGTAGTTTCACCTGAAAGTCCCAGCAAATTTTCTGAATATGCATGAATTTTGGATACAAGCTCCTCTGCATGGTCTGATAACTGTCTATGTGGAAGCTGATACACCATGCCTGCTCCCTTACGGCTTTATAAGTAGCATGTGTCTGCTTGTGAATCAGATCCAGAAACTTGAAACACAAGCTGAGGTGCTCTTTAACCAAATAGCAAGAGGCAGATTTACCACTCTCCAAGAAAGTGTGGGGAGAATGGAAAAGACTTGTTCTCTTGACTCAGTCACTTGTCATTCAACATGTAAAGACCTGAATTGGGCACAGTAGCTCAGAACTTTTGTGCATAATGAAAAGAAGGTCCTTGAACAAAAGAAGCTCACCAAGTGAAAATCTAAAGGGATTTTCTCAAATAATAGTGCTGTTTCTATCAGAAAGGAACTGTCATAATTGGCTGCAGTGATACAGTTGCTTCAGGAGCTTGCAATTCAATCTCTGTATGAGGCCTTAATTCATTTTCCTTTTTCCTAACAGAAATGCAACCCTACAAACAGTAGTATTTTTTACACTTGCAAGGACCAGCGTTGGTAGCTAGGTTTCTGATATAATTTCTTTAACTTCCCTTAGTTTTCATTCTGTGCATGTATGTGGCTTTGGAAAGTTTAGGTTGCATACTTCTGTTATGGTTGTGCTATGTCACAATATTACCTGGTATTAAGCAACTCCCAATTTGCTTGGCTTTTCCATTTGCTATTGTGGTACAAATAATAAATAATTCTACACTTCTAAACTTCATTATTACTGCATAAACTGTAGGGATTAACTTTGTTTTCCTGTTCATGACAATATAGTTTTGTTTTACCAGCAATTGGGGGCATTCCATTAGGCACTGTAAAAAAACAGGCTTTGAGTTTTATAGGCTTTGTAACACGCTACTATGAAAGTGGGTAAAATGGTCCAGGAATGGGTGGACATCCCCTGGAGTCCTCTATGACATCTAGTTTTTCTCACCATTGCTGTTAATATTCTTAGGTGCCTTGCTAATGTCATGGAGATTTTTACAGACTTACCTCATTAGTGCTGCTGGCTAGGTCCAAGTATTTTCCTAGGAAGCTTTTATTCATCTGCGAAGAAGTCCTCTGAAGTCAACAAGAACTGTGGGTGACTTACTAGGTTTCCAAACCATTTTTGATCAACCTTCCTGGCATCCAGCCAGCAATCCGAAAGCTGACAATTCTCCCTTGTTTTTGTTCTTTAAATTAATTTTCTTCTTCTTTTTCATTCTAATTTTTTTTAATGGCCACTTCCATTAAAGATTTATACTCACTGTTTTTTGAATGCAACCATAGCAGCCCTGTTCTGATCTGCAAACCAGGGTAACTCACAACATCACTGCCATTAAGCTGCCTGTCCCTGCAGCAGAACCAGCTCAAATTTAACTGAGAAAAGGTAACAAAATGGCGACAAAATGGCACCTCTTCATCTGGTAACAATATAAGTCCCTGTTGATTTTTCTTACTTCAATCTGTTCAAACCTATTTTTAGGAACCCAGCAATCCTAATACTTTCAGAATAATTCTGCCTTTAAAAGGTACCCAAGAGGATGCTCTATCCAGTATCAGGGGTGTTTTGTGCTTGTAAGGTGAATTCTGTCCTCTCCATGAAAATTTCTCTTGGTTCCTAAACACAGGGAAGTACCCCAAGCTGATGCTAAACTTAGAACTTGCATGACTTAATGGAAGAAATACCACTATCTTCAGTGAGACCATTTTGTTTACCTTGTAAACTTAGCTGCCTTACATGGTGCTTTGGGTGTCTGGGCCTTTTTTTTGTATACCAGAAGTTTTCAGATTCATTTCTATCTTAAAAATGTCAGCATATCTTTTCCATTGTTTGCCATTTTTTTTTTCCTTTTTTTTTTCTGTTC